>JAYESA010000007.1:61298841-61336341 GCA_036927795.1 Iris macrosiphon
CGTAACTCGGTTTTGGGTTTCGGGTTCCAAAAGCTCTCAAACTAACTCCAAATCTCTCCAACTAACCCACTAAAAATATAATAAATATTCTAAACCTAAAAATAAGTCTCACGAGGGTGTGGGCTGGGTCGGACATGGGTCCACTAGGGTTTGACATGGGTCCAGGCTAGCCAAAATTCTAAAACAATCAATAAAAATATAATACAATCATTAATTAAATATAAATACAATTAAATATAAATAATACACAATTAACTAAATTAAAATAATAAAAAAATATCCAGCTCTGGAAATGGGGTAGTGATAAGCCTATCCTCCTTAAAAAAATTTGTCCTCAAAATTTAAAGTCAATCGCACTCCCTCTAGGTCAAACCCCCAACAATCACAGTCAAGAATTTCTATCTAAACAACATACAAGATCATGGTCTTACTGGTCGTGTTATTACAGCCTCAATCAGGGTCACTACACTATCTACCACAGCACAAAGAAAATTTAACAGGTACTAATGAAGCACACCACAAGGAATAGAAAAGGACAGGAAGAAGAACAAAGAGACAGACCTGCTAACCCGACACCCATAGCATCGGCCTCCTCGACCGTCAACGCATAAGCCCTGCCCTGCTGGGGTGTATCCCTCTGTTGGTGCGGGGCATGATGGTATGCTACAGGTGGCCTAGCTCCAACTCTCTGATCCTATGCTCCACCCAATGGAGGTGCAGTGGGGCAATCTCGCATCTGGTGAGCAGCGGATCCACAGAACAAACACACCTTCAACCTCCTCCTACAAATATCCCAAGTGTGTCCTGCCTTCCTACAGTAGGCACAAGTGGGCACTCTCTGATCCTGACCCTGCTGCGCTGCCTTCTGCACATAGGGACGCTTAGCTGGTCCCGCACTGCCACTCGCAATGCCTGAATCATCCCTGCCTCTCTTAGACTTGAGCTCCAAGTCATCCTCTGCTCTCTGAGTATCTCCAACTATCTGCTCGAAAGTCGCCTCGCGGTCGCTCCTGGTCAAAGACTTGACCGCCATGACCAAGCCCTTGCGAAACTTTCTCGCCTTGGCTGCCTCACTCAAGCCATCGACAAATCTGTCCAGACAGCAGAACTCCACTGCGTACTCGTCCACCGTCATGCTCCCTTGGACGAGTGCCTCAAACTGGCTCTCCAAAGCTCTGAGCGCCACATTTGGAAAAAACTTCTCCTTAAAAAGCCTATTGAAAGCCTCCCAAGTAAGCCCTGGCGCTGCAATCCTCGTATCTGTACGATACCATATCAAGGCAAGGTCGAACATCTGGCTGCCCGCTGGCTCTATCTGCATGCTGTCTGGAATCTGCGCCAGCCTGAAGATGCCCTCAATCTGCTCTATCCAGTCATCCGCATATAGGATCCCTTCTGTACCCCGGAACTCCTTGGGCCGCATCCTCTGAAAGTCAATGATGCTGCCCGGCCTCGGACGCTGAATTTGATCTGCCTGTGGCTGAATCTGTGCCACCCTATCCACTGCTGTCATGGCCACCTGGTGGGCGTTCTCAATGCCCAGCCTCATCACATCCACCTGATGGTGCTGCGCGTCCATCATCTCCCTGAAGAATGCAAACAACTGTACGGCATCTACTGGAGCAGAAAGTGGTGGAGGAACCACCGGAACGACTGGGGTAGTCCTCAAATCGACAGGTAAAAGAGGATCCCCGAGAGAAGCAGATGCTCCCTCAACCGCAGGAGTGGTGAGTGGAGCGGTAGCAGCTGTCTGAATATGAGCTGGATGAGAGGTAGCAGACCTCTCAGTGGCAACTGCTGGAATGGTACGATGGGATCGTGATTTCGGAGGCATCATGAACACAGATCAAAAGATGTCAATACGGCGCAAGATACGATATCATCAAAGAAGGACGATAATATTTTAAAAGAAAACAATTTCAGAATAATTAGATTAGAATTGTTCCTAGTCGTGATTGAGTACACTCTCATCCTAGATCCTAGATCCTATAGCAGGCTCGCAGCAGTATAACTAAGTTGTTGTACCACCACGACATCGCACTAATTGCGAATCAAGACCTGCATGGGGTCGCCACCTAAAATGTGTCATGATCCGCACCCAGAAAATCGGGCATGAGTCGTGGGTACGTCCAGCCTACGCCGCAGCATCGGCGGTAGAACGCTGTCTAGGTCAACTATCTAGATAACTCACAAAAAAATCTGCCATGACCTCTCCAAAAGGAGGGCAACCACGCAATCAATATATAATCCTGTCAAGATCTCAACTCCAAACGGAGGAGCAATATCATAATGATAATCACAATGTACTCAATCACGAATCTAAGCACGATAAGATAACAAGAAGACTAACAACTCCAAAGTCTAACCAACAACAACTACTACAACAACCACAACATCAAATAATAATACAATAATATCCAAAATAATATACAAACAAGGTCTCAATCCAAAACCGGAGACAAATCCGGTGCTAAAAGCTAATAAAAATAACAACAAGGTCCAAGTAATCCCGGTTACCAACCCAAAAATCACTCCTAAACTAGAGGGTCCTTGTCTGCACCGTCGACAGGCTCAGGTCCATAAAACGTCGGACACCACTCCTCCGGATACTCTGAAAAATATGTCCAGTCAGGACTGGAGCAAGTACATCTCTAACAGCAGTTCTATTTAAATAATAAAAACTATAAAGCAGTTATAGCAAGTAGCAAGAAGAATAAAGCAAGTATGAAACAAGAAATATATAAATCACTGGTGCATAAAGGTAAAAATGCATGGATATCAGAGCAAGATAGTAATAACTGCAAGATACAGGAAATCTAAGCTAAGATCAAGTTCGTGCACATGAACGTGTAGTGAGTCCAGCATGAAATACATGTAGTGAGTCAAGTCCAGAAATATGTAAGTAAGACCAACAAGAATGCAAGTGAGTCCAGACTATAAAGAATGAACTCGGTGTCTTTGAAATACTTGGTTTGACATATAAACGGCTAGGGATAAGTATGGCTCACCGTGCACTGGGTGCACGGCTGCTATCATTCCAGATTAGACCAGAGGGAGTGATTCCTGATGATTCCAGATGGGAATATTTACATGTCTACTCGAGTATTTTCCCGCCCCGACTAATAAAAGTGGATCCAAGACCCGACACGTAAATCAAGATGAGTCCAGCCTGAAACACGAGTGATGCCTGTAGTGATGCCTGTAGGTGATGCCAGTAGTGATTCCAGAATAGAGGCCAGAAACATAAAATATACGTGTCGCAAGTAAATGAATCCAGAAATACCAGTCAGTGTCCCGTGTTGTGCCAGAATAATCAGATGATACTATACTAGAAGCTGAATCATAATAATTATCAGATAATAAAAACTATCAGAGAATGTACTCGCCTGACGTCCTGAGCAACTGGCGATCCGAACCGGTGTCGCAAGGACCTAATGCAAAAAGCAAGGTTAACAGGGTTCTAATGAGTGAAACAGATATAAAATAGCTAAAAATAGGCTTCTAGGATCGTTCTAGGTCAAACGGGTCAAACGGGTCAAACCGGTGAAATCTGGGTCAAAAAGTCAACTCTATGTCCAAAAAGTCAACTCTGGGTCAAAACTAGGTCAAAACTAGGTCAAAAGTTGACTTTGGCGGTCAACCCAGTCAACTACGGTCAAGTCTATGTCAAACTAGGGTGCTCCTGAAATTCTAGGTCAAACCGAGCTCATTAAGCTAGAAAACTCTCAAACTCGCCTTCTTGAGATACCGGGATACCCTCGGTATCCGATACCTCAACCTATGCTATATACCCCGCCTATACCCGCTAAAACCTATGCTAGCACGCGTAAATATATACACATAAGCATATAAAAATCACTCCAATACTATTCCTAGGCTATTGCTCAAAAACCCCGCTCGAAACTCAATACCTTGGATATCTCAAGGTATTGAGATACCTCGGTATCTCAAGGTATTGAGATACCGCTCTAAACCCAACCCTACTACCCCTCTAACTAACTAACTATGCATAAACATATATATCTAGCTATAATCTAGGCTAAAATATAGATATCTAATACATATAGGCATATACCTATATATATATATCCAATACCTTACCTTACCTATACATATATATATATATATATATCTATATCTAGATATCTAACTATCTATCTAGCTATGTATATATCTATTTATAAATCTATCTCTCTCTCTCTCTCTCTCTAGATATCTATAGATATATATATCTATAGGTATGTATATATCTATACCTTAGATATTTATCTATCTAACTATATAACTATCTATATAGAAATCCATTACCTACCTATCTATCTTATTATCTATCTATCTAATAATCAAACTATCTATCTATATCCATATATCCATCTAGTATCTATATATATATATATATATATATATATATATATATATATATATATATATATATATATATATATATATATATATCTAGCTAACTATTATCTATCTAATAATCTATCTATTAGACTATCAAACTACCTCTCTACCTAGTATCTATCTATCTAACTATCTACGTATCTATTTATCTATTTACCTATCTATAGATATCTATCTATCTATCTATTTTATACCTATCTAACTGTTTACCTATCTAGTTATCTATCTAACTATTTATCTATTCTAGATATCTACCTATTTATGAATCTATCTATCTATCTATTTATCTATGTATTTATCTATTTACCTAGCTATCTATTTATCTAGCTATCTAACTATCTACTAATCTATGTATCTACTTATATATCTATCTATCAATCTAATCTATCTACCTAGTTATCTATCTATCTAACAATCTATATATCTATCTAACTATTGATCTAGCTATCTATCTATCTATTACTACCTAAACCCTCACTCTCCCTCGCTACCTAGCCACTAGCCACGCGGCGCTGCGCTCCCTGGCAACTGCTGCTGCTAGCTGTACTGCTACTGCTGTTGTTTATGTTGCTGCTGCAGCATAATGCTGCTGCCTTGCTGCTGCTGTGGTGGCTGCTGCCCCATAGCAGCTGCTGCTGCTACTGTTCTGGCTGTCCCCCCCTCCTACTCACAAACACACACACACACACACACTCCTATATACATATATATATATATATCACTCTCTATATATATAAACATACATATATCTATATATATATATGAGTATGTGTTTGTGTGTGTATACATATATATATATATATATATATATATATATATATATATATATATATATATATATATATATATATATATATATATATATATATATATGTGTATATATATATAACCTCAAACTACGATGAGAGGTTATGTGGGTCCATTCGTACCTCATTCCAGAATTGATGCAGTCAGCGGCATCTCCTGCCATCAAGTCCAAAGTCAAGAAGTCCAAATCCTGCCATATTATGTCTTCTACCACAGAAGAAGCCATGGCAGGGGCGACTAGGTCGGGCGTGACCTGCCAGTGGGACTATAATACTCCCGACGAAAGAGATCCGCCAACGATTGCACCAATCGCACCCGCTATGTCTAATACGGGAACCATCCCAGCCTCCAACAGCAAACAAACCCAAGCAAATAGAGTCTCACTTTGACTAGCCGTTGTGCAAGGAGACAACACAAGGGATGGAGAAGCCCAATATTTCACTCTCACTTTTCCAGCTAGGGATAGTTTGGTAATTTGGCATGGGTATTTATTTTTAGGAATATAATATTAAATATAAATGTGATGATTGTATTAATTATTTAAGTATATTGAGCTATAATTATTTGTGACTAGTATTAGTTATTTTATTAGAGACTTGTGTTAAATAGTTAGTTAAAAAGACTAGCCAATGTTTAAACTTGACACATATAGACCTATTTAGATTTTTTATGACAATTATGAGCCTAACTTGGACCCAAGTCCATTAGTCATTCTACTAATTAAATTAAGGAGAATTAGTTTAATTAAAATTAGTTAGAGACTTCCAAAAATATCCACCCTTAATTATTTCTCATAATTCATATGTAGGGGTAACTTGGACATTTAATTTTTCTTGGGGGAGGTGGAATAGGTCGGCCACTATAGGAGGGGGGTCTCCTCTCTCTCCTCATTTGTATTGTATTTTGCTTCCAAATTCTAGATCCCCAATTTCCTATTTTCCTCTATTAATTTTTTACACAATTTACCACCATTTCTTTCTCAAATTTATCACTCTTGGAGCCTTGGAGCTTGGAGAAGCAAGGAGCACAAGAAGGAGGAGTTTTGGAGCTAGAGATCATATCCGGATCGCGTCTAATTGTATTTTTATTGGAAATCCATCTTCTAATTGGTAATGCCTAAATTTCTCTTTTATTATGGCTTCTTAATCATGTATTTGACCATTAGGAATGATCATATGGCATAGGATTACATATAAGAACAATTTTTAGGCTATTTGGCTATGTATTGTGAGTTCTATTTGGTATTTTGTATGCATATTGGGAGAATTACGAATTTAACACATCAATTGTGTGTCATAAGACCAATTAGATCTAATTAGACCTAGATCAGGGTTATGGAACTAGGTACTGTCAATAATTAGATACGTATAGCCGTATCATGGTATTTTATGATACGGTGCGACATGGGGCTCAATTTTGGATTTTTTATGTGATTACATCTTATTTCTCTTTGTAGCAAGTTATATTAACTAGTATTTGGTGTAATTGATTAGTAGGAATGATTATAGTAGTGGAATTAGGATTTTAGCACTTTGGTTTGAGATGTATCATGAGTATTTCATAGTGCACTCTATAGGTATTTGTCTAAATGCCTATAATATGTCCTATAGATATATAGTAGCTGTTATTAAGTATATATATATATATATATATATATATATATATATATATATATATATATATATATATATATATATAGTAGTGCATAGATATAGCTATGCTATATGTGTATCTATACTCTATTTGGTGTGATCGGGATAGGATTGTTTGACTGTGCAATGTGCACAGTCAGTGAGTTACAATGCGTGCATGTATGAGAGCCATTGGGAGTGACTAAGAATGTGGTGTATGGATATTGACATAATAAGTACAAGCTTGGCTTGAAACTATGGTGCTTGACACAGTACTTGATTAGTAGTTGCAAGCAATATACACTGTCAAGTATTCAGTATAGGTTTGGGGCAAATAAAGAGCAGTACTAGGGGGAAGGTTTTGGGCTAGGGAGCAAATTCATGTGGATGGGTGCATGGTCCGGGTAACTGATACACCATATTAGTGTCAGTGAGTGCCTAGTTGTGCATATATGAGGTATTAGTGTTGTGTGTGTGGGTATCGAGCAGTGAGGGGAAGGGGTTGTCAAGCCCCGATCTCCCACAGGCTAATCGGCCATCCCCGCTAGGCGAGAATTACCGCGCCAGCACTCCCGCAGGACGATCGTTCAGGCCTATCTGGGCGTGATACCTCACGAGCGTAAGCCGTGCCTGTGCAAGGTCGTGGTTTATTTGTCACGACCCGCACCCGGTTTAGGGGCACGAGTGCGTGGGTACGTCCAGCCTACGCCGCAGCATCGGCGGTAGAACGCTGTCTAGGTCGAGTACTATCTAACAATCTCATGCTAGTATCCAACTCCATAAGAAGATTCGGATAATACTATAAAAATGAACAACATACTCAATCACAACTACAGCACGATAGGAATTTGAAGAAATAAAAGAATACAATACAAGTCTAATGGCAACATAATCATACCTGCAATCATTAACTTCCAATCTCCAAGAGTGTCTGAACCAGTCTACTAAGGTCACAGTCTGGAAAAATATTTTCCAGTCAGGAAGGAGCAAAGTACATCTCTAAATAGCAGTTCTATATAAATGACATAAGCTATGTAGCAGTTCTAGATGGAAACATACCAGATGCATGTATAGGTACGAGAAATGTACAATGAGAGAAATACTGGAAATACTGTAAGTAAATGCAGGAAAGAAACATTATGTCCATGAGCAAGAGTTCTATGACTAAGTGTGTGAGTACTAGCTTTAATATGTGATCGGCTTGGGAACTTGATCAGGCTGGTTACATGTGATTAGCTATGGTTCATATAGAGTCAGGCTAACCGTTGGTTAGCTATGGTGCATGTAGAGATCAGGCTAATCACACGTAACAGCTATGGTTCATATAAATGGTCAGGCCGCACCCGACGTGAGATGTGGGGTGAGCTATGGTGCATATAAAGTTGGGTATGATCACATATCTACACTAAAGTACTCCCCAAACCCCCGACTGGTATAGTAGATCCAATCATGGTACGCTATGGCACAGGATTCCCTAGGAAGGTAGCAAATCTCCCCGGGAATCAGTGTCTGTACATGCACAAGATAACAAGGAAAACAAGTCTTGTACAAGCTACACCATGAATAAGGAATAACATCTCATGACGAGATCCGTGTATACCAATCCGTGTAACCAACGTGTCAAGAACATGTATATTTACACTAGATACAGTGAACATAGGAGATATCATAAATTAGAAACTAATCAGAGAATGTACTCGCCTTGGGTCCTTAGCTGGTGAATACCGAAGTCCTGTTTCAGAGTATCGTCTGGAGGAACCAACAGTCCTAAAATATATCAAATACAACATTGGCATCAGGTGCTACACTAACACATCACAAATATATGAACTCAGGGCTCTATCAGGTATGGCACTAGTCAACTAGGGTCACCTAGTAATTTACCAATTAATCATATTATCAATAAATAATTTAATACATATATATATAGTTATTCCAAAGTATACAGAATAGGTATAACTGTATGTACATAAGTGGAAATATATTTTATTTATGTGAAAAAAATTATACATCACTCATACCTATAGACTAGTATACATGTACCCAATACATATTAACTTATATTATATATATATACATACATACCAAAATAATACTATACTATATACAGGTAATATACCAAAATATGTTTTACAAGTACATATATATCAATACAGTTTTTATATATATATGTGTATAATATATATATATACCAAAAATATGTTTATACATGTTTATATATATAGGTACACATATTTATACCAAAATACGGTTATATATATATATATACCAATATATATTTATTTATATTTAAATACTGAAACATACATTAATACTTAGTATACCAAAATACATATTTGTATATATATGTCAATCAAAAATCCTTATACATAATACATAACTAAATATACACATAATAAATAACTAATTTCATACATTAAAACAATAAACTAATTATGTGGTATTTACTAAACCAGTTACATGAATTTACTAAGTTAATTATGAATTTGCTAGACTAATACATATTAATAAAATCAATTTATATAAATAACCAAATTACATATTAATATAAACTAATTATATTAATATATCCAAATTACATTAATTAACAAATTATATAAAATAACTAATCAGATATACTAATTTATGACTTAATTAACTAATTATGAATATAGTTACTGATAAAAATAATTAACTGATAAAAATAATTAACCGATTAATACTAACTAAGCTAATACATGAAATTACTAACTAATTACATTAATTTACTAGACTAATACATTAATTAAACTAATTATAAATCAATTAAACTAATTATTAATTAATTAAACTAATTATTAATTAATTAAACTAATTAAATAAAATAACTAATTATAAATCAATCTTAAACTAATTACCTATATACACATCAACTGACTTCAGAACAGAAAAGAAAGGGGAAGAAGAGGCTCACGGGGGAGGGTCTCCGTCGTCGACGGGGTTCCGCCGGGGTCGGCGCTCGTCTCGGCGGCGGCTGTTCTCGGCGGATCTTGGTCCGAGGAGACGGTCGGCGGCTGTTCGATTCCAGCGGCGGCGGAACTCGACGCGGCTCGACGCGGGGGTCTGAATCTACGGCGGTGGTCGGCGGCTTGACGAGGGCTCGGCTCGAGGGTGAGGTGGTCCGAGGCAGCTCCAGCGGTGGTGGAACTCGAGGGCGGCGGGTCTGCTCGGTTCCAGCGGCGGCGACGACGGCTCCGGGCGGCGATCGAGATCTGGGCGGCTCGAGGCGGCGCTCTGCCCGAGGGGCGGGCGCTCCGAGGCGACGGCGGTGACTGGTTCCAGCGGTCGTGGCGGCACTCTGCGGATCTGGCGGCGGCTACCGGCTTCAGCGGCCACGGCTCGACGCGGCCACGGTTAGGTTTAGGGTTTCTGCGAGTCGTGTCTGTGGATCGTGTCCGGGGCAGGACACGATGGGTTGCTGAACTGTGAGGGACGTGTCCGGGTGTGTCGGACACGGGGTTGGGTGTACTGGTGGAGGTGGATGTGTCCGGGTGTGTCGGACACAAAAATCTGATTGTAATATTGTAACCTAACCCAGAAATGAATGGATACTGTGGGACACCCGGGGTCGGACCCGAGGCCATCACGGCTGACACGGATGCTGGACACACGGACACGAGCACACAAAAATGGTGGTGGCTGTGGCTCTATGGGGATTTGTGAAGGCTAGCTAGGGTTTCTAGGGAGATGTGATGAGGGACTTAAATAGGATGAGAGATGGTGTGGGATAAAGGGTTGCGGGTTGGCCCAATAATGAATGGCCAAGATCAATACATGAATAAGTTCTTCATGTGGGAAAGGGTGTGGGCTAGTTAATAGGAACGGCAACTGGAAAAATAAAAATAAAAATAAAAAATAAAGATTATAATTTCAGAAAATGTTTTTAGGAAAGCTAGCTAATTTCCAATTAGCTACTAATTAATACATTTTGCAAAGTCCTAGAAAGCATGACATTTATTTATTTACTATCCCAATAAATAAAAATTTATTTTATTTTATGAACTAGTCCTTTAAATAACTATTTAGTTAAAACAATAATTTTATGATTCAAGCCAATAAATATTTGAAACTAGAAATATATATTATTATTTATTTATTTATTTTGTAATACATCGTCATTTAGAAAAAATGATTTTTATAAAAAATTTTAAATTACCTCCTACAATCAAACCTCGTTCTAAATCAAATAAAAATTTCAAGGAGAAGTATTTTATAAAACTTGATATTTTAAAATAAATTAAAATCTAATTATTTTGAAAATTGGAAATCGGAGGTTACATTATTGGCTGGCGATAAGAGGTCTAAGCCACAAAGTCGCACAGATTATTCGATTACAGTGGAATTATAAACACATAGGCAATTAGTAACAAGTTCGCAGAGTCGTTAGTAGCAGAAGCATTGAATAACACAAGTATAGAAGTAAAGCAAACTCTTTATTGATATTAAAACAAGTGTTACAGGTGGCGTATAGCCAAGATTACAAGTTCCTCAAGCACCCTCTCTCTGAAACATAAAAGTGTGCCAAGTGGCTATCCGAGTTGAACTCTACGCCTTAGCACGCACGAAGGAGGCATCCGCACTGAACGAGGTTCTCCCACACCATGCAAGCAACCTGGTGGATTATCAGTACATAAATATACTGGTGGGGAGGCTACTTGCCCGCTCGACAAATCCAAAGACGTAATATAGGTTCCATGCACCAACTATTTAGTTGTCTTTCTAGTTGCCTTAGGATCAGTTTCATGGCAAAGATTGAATAGCCTAACTCGTGTGGCAGTGCGCCATGCGATATAAGAGGAAACACGGCAAAACTTATCAACTTACCAATTATCCTTCCCTGTCCAAAATAAATCAAGTTAATTTAAGCACGAAGCATCATATATATATGAATTAGGGCATTTAGCATATGCATACACAAGTATTTCAGTCCGAGATTACATATCGTGTGCACGAGCATACAGGTTATCCAGAAGTGTTGCAGAGGATGTTTTAGTGTTTCAGTTTATTCATTTTGATGCAATGACTCGCATGCGGATTGCCACTAAGTGAGGATGACTTATCTATATGAACAAGAAGGGTCACTTGGCATAGCCAAAATAGACGATGTCTCACTAGCGTAATGTTTAAAATGCTATGAACAGGGCCTTGCAAGCTATTCCGCCAAATAAGTAGAGACGCCTCTCAAAGAGTATGGGGCCAAGATTGGTATGAACGATAAAATAACAAGGGCATTTGTGCACGTCCCCATAAACAAGAAGAGAACTACAAGTGGTCCGTCTAGACTAGATCGGTCCCAGTGCCCCAAGATCGTCCGCAGAAAATGCGATATTGTAATCCCCCTTGTGCACAAGTTGTCTGTGACCATGCAGTCTTAGGTTTCAGGTTCAGTGGATAACTCAATTTTGTTCAAGACAAGTATGCTCCATGGGCTATGATTTTATTTCCTTACATGACATAATTTTTTTTAGTATTGATTTGACTGGATGCAATCTAAGGCAATACGAGCATGAGACAATCACATAGCATGATCTGTCTTGTATAGTCTCCCTGAGTCGTTAGATTGAGTATAAGACGAGTATCAATTTCTCTGAGGCGATGCTATCTTGCTTGACTGTCCAATGATGCAGTTTTCTAGTTCGGGAAATGCCTTGGCGACCAAACGATCTTGATTACTTTTAATATTCTATACTTGGCTTCGAACGACTATTATATAGTCTTTCGGTGGTTTGGATTAAAATAAGGCAAGATAACAGTCAATTGATATTGGCATGCAATTATATGATAAGCATTGAATCGAGGCAATATATAAGCAGGCAAGCATGCATTTGTATAAACATAAGCATTCATATTAGCTCGGGCCCGAAGGTAAGCTGAGGAATGAAATCGCAAAAGGACTTACCGAGCGACATTATCTAGGGTCTTGCAGTATAAACAAGTGAACTGTGCACTACAAAGAGTTTACTTATATCATTCTACTCTAGTCATAGCGGAGTCAAGTTACACAAGGCAAAGGTACCATGCAAGGGTTTGATTTATAAGCAATATTTTATTTTCATGTTCTAGAACAAGCAATATAATTTGGGATTATTCCCTTAGCTAGGTGTGTTGTATTCTTATTAGCATGCAGGGGATGATTTACCTAGCGAATAGCATGTATCGTTCCATATTTTATGTGTGCTGGCTAAGCAAAGACAAGTTAACCGTAGCACCCACCTTAACGATAATTCACCTCAGCGATACGTCGATCGAGCCTCTGAAAGCCTAAGTCGGTTCTTCTGCAGGGCCAAGTCTGGAAATCCTCTTACCTCAAACGAGTATTCTCGCTGAAGCAAGCAGGTCGGGATATTGCACCTTTGCTGTTTGAATTGGTAGTCCGCTTGAGCGAAACAGGGTGTTACATTATACACCACTCAGAAAAAGTCTCGTCCTCGAGACTTCCTTAGGGCAAGTCGTTCTATCGTATTATCAAAACTATCCCAAGCGTGGCTAACGGTACCACTAGATCCATTTGGACACAATCTTCTACTCGTTTCTTACGTCGTGTCACGTATTTGTTGAGTTGATCTCCATTGCGCCATAGCGCGGGACATATTGCTTAACGCGGGGTACGTTATAATTTATCAAAAACGATAATCTAAGGCTGGGGCAAACTTATACAAGTCACAAAATCTGCTATATCCATATCACCTCTGGCAGGACTTGTCTCGAACCTACTACTTGTACTCTAGTCCACAAGAAGTGATAGGTCCACAAAAGATCTTCCAGTGGAATATTCCTAAATAACTATGGTATTGTACTACGTCTATATCACCTCTAGTACAATACCCAAAAGTCCACAACATACAAAATTCTGAAAAAGGGAGAGACTTTATTGATTAATATTCAAGATCATGAGTACATATAATGGAAATCCATTATATTCATGGGTTTTTTATTAGTATTCAAGGTCATGAGTACATATGAAGGAAACTTATTTTAAGGATTTTCATAAAGTCTCGCTGATACGAACCTTTTTTATTAGAAGCGCCCCTCCGTATTGTCGTTGCTACTGTCACAAGTCAAGCCTGCAGCAAAACTAAATGCTTTCTCAATCATCCCTCCACAATGCAAACCTTAGTATATGAAAAAGAATCCATACAGACAGATAGCAATGGAGAAGAAGGAGCAGGTGCTCTATAATCATGCAGGAAGACCGACGACAGGAATGGCAATTAATCCATATCCTGTCATCGATCCCATAGTCTCTCGGTCGGTAGCAAACCGCAAAAAGGAGAGAAATACAGTTGGCATGCTGCATGAACAAGGATAGCTCAGCGCATGACGCTGGATATTCATCCTTGTCTTCTGGATTAGTTCTTGCCAAAATATTCTCGTCTCTTAGATCAGTTCTTGGTGAACCGCCACGTGCTGGCATTCTTCGTTCCCGACAAAGAAGATGCCATTCTTCATGAGCTGAGTGAATGGCTGATAACGCCCAGAGAGTTTCGATATGAACCTCCTGATATAGGCCAGTCTTCCTTGGAGGCCACGAAGTTCTTTGAGGTTCTATGGCGGGCATATTTAAGGATTGCTTTAGTCTTATCAGGGTCCACGTGGATACCCTTCGAAGTTATTACAAAACCTAGAAATTTGTCGCTAGAGACTCCTAGGAAATATTTAGTGGGATTCATCTTGAGCTAGTGCATACACATGAGGTCAAACACAGTCTTCAAGTCCCAGAGGTAATCATCTTTAGAGCGACTCTTGACGGTGATGTCATCAACGTAACACTTGAACATCTTGCTTAGATGCTCACAAAAGATGGTGCTCATCGCTCGCTGGTACGTAGCACTCATATTTTTTAGACCGAAGGGCATAACTGTGTAGCAGTAAACCCTTATCGGCATTCGGAATGATGTATGCTTCTCATCATTAGGAGACATCTTGATTTGATTATAGCCTAAGAATTCGTCCATGAAGGACATAAGCTCGAAGCCACAGGTGTTGTTGATCATTATGTCTATGATCGAAAGAAGAAACTCGTCCTTAGGGCAGGAAGTGTTTAGATCATGAAAGTCAATGTAGATCCAGATCTTCCCGTTCTTCTTGGCGACGGGCACAATGTTGGCTACCCAATCTGGATATTGTTCTTCGCGGACGAAACCACTAGCTATCAGTTTATCGACTTCAACTTCGATGATGTTTATGATGTCGGCCAAAATTATCGTTGTTGTTGCTTGACCAACTTAGGGTTCGACAAGGTGTTAAGTTTATGGAACATAATTTTGGGGTCCAGTCCTATGATATATTCGTAGCTCCAAGCAAAGACATCGATGTATTCCCTGACAAGTTGTAGCAGGAATTTTTGGTCCTTATCAGTCAGACTCTTACTGATGAAGATAGGTTTAGGGGAGGATTCGTTGCCCATATTGACTTAAACGACTTCATCCTCAGTTGGAAGTTCTCGTTGTTCAAACTGTATCTTTTATTGTAAGTCTAGGCGTTGGGCCTACGGATCTGCTTTAAAGAGTTCAGGTGGATCCTCGTCGTCTTCCTTAGGGTCAGTTGACACCATATTGGTAGACAATGTTTGCTTTAGAATTTCTCTAATATTGATGTCGTAGTCCCAGGAGGAAGATTCTAAAGAGTGAGAGTGTAACTCATCTTCTTTATCCGAGCCTTCGGGGGTACTGGGAGGCGTGACATACCCTAACCATGTCTGGTCTTATTATCGTAGTCCTCGGACTTGCCTGTATAAGCCTGCAGTCGTAGGGGCAGCCTTCATCCTTTGCCATAATTCAAGCCCTTAGTGGCTTTCAGATCGTATTCCATCTTCTAGATGAGGTGCTTTGTTCGAAAACTATAACGGTAAAATAGTATCTTTCCGGTATCAATCTCTGGCTCCAGTTCCTCTGGAAGGAAGGATCGGGGACTTTTTACTCTGCTAAAGATGATGAGTTTGTCTTCCCTCTTCCTTGTTGGAACTATAAAATAGGAGTTCTGATTGGCTAGAATCCGATTGACTACATAAGTGGTAGTTACCTGTGTATGCAGGTGCAAGCCCAGACTGTGTTCCAGGGAATATAATGCGTTAAGATTTATAACATTCAAGTAGTTCAAAGATAGCCCTTTATTGATGAAATAAGGTATCTCGTCTTCCAAAATTACATCGTCGAGAGAAAGGATGTTAGCATAGGCACACGTGCTCCTCTAGCTCATCTTTCCTGAGCTCTACCCCAGTACGAGCGATGGCTTCGAAGGTTTCTTTGCAGCTTTACCATAAGAGGTTCAAAATTCATAGTAGGTATCGGACCTTTCTTTAGTGATTGATTCGGTCTACGAAGGTGAATGAAGAGAGGTTTAGGTACTTTTTTGTGCAGTTTTACCCTGAGGGGAGGAGCTGTGTCGAGAGCACGTGCATTATGATGGACTCTCAAGGGCTCATCCGATGTTGTCCCGGTATCTATCTCATCATCGGTATCATTGCCACCTTCATCCTGGTGGACTTTTTTATAGAGGATCGAGTCAGAGTAATAGGCCTCGACCCCTTTGAATGGATCAACATCGGCGAATTCAGTCTTGACGATGCCGTGATCGTCCATGTATTTCAAGCACCGGTACAAGGTTGATGGTATTATCATGTATTGATATATCTATGGATATCCTAATAAGACTTTGTAAGATACGTTTATGTTTATGACGTAGTAGGTGACCTCTATTTTTAAGTTGTCGATCTGATATTTCAGGCAAATCTTGCCCAGAGGGTAGCTCCTTCCTGCATTGAAGCTACTGATGGAAGTATTAGTTACTGTCAGGCGATGCATCGAGATATCCAAAATCTGAAGTAGACTCCACGAAATAATATTAATTGACGAGCCAGGGTCAATGTGCATCTGGTCCACTTTGATGGAGCCTATGTACCCTGTGTAATATAGAGGATGATCATGCTGATTGTTCCTCTGAACATATCTTGTTATAAGAATATGATATTGGATATTGCCTCCATCACATTATTGCAGTGGGAGTATGCAGCAGGATCCTCAACTGTCGGCTTGACCTGAACCAGGTTGGCATCGATATTCTGCAAAGTCTCACACAGAGCAACTCGAGTGTCTTTGGAGAGCCGGAGAAGCTCGAAGAGTTATAACTTCACTGGAGTGTTGGTGAGATAGGACAAGATGTCAAAGTTGTAAGATTCTCTATCCCTTGAGCTAAATATTTATGCAGCGGTTTATCGAAGCGAGTTTCTTTCTGCTTGGACTTGTCCGCTACTGGAGGCTGGGATGGACCCGGATTAGATGTTGCGAGTACAAATGTTGAAATTGCACCATCGTCAGGGATATCGTACTCTCGCTGGTATGCTAGGCATAGGACAATATTGTTCCTGCTATTGCTTCTTTAGATGGGATAGAAACCGTGTAGCAGGATTTGGACTTCTAGCCCTTAGTCTTGGTGGTAGAAGGTAATGTATCAATTCAGGAGAAAGATCGGGATGAACCCATAAGACCTCCCCACGCGACATGGTAAGAGATTTCAGCCCGGCTATTTGGTCACAAGCTGGAGAAATATTGATGACCTCCATCATTGCACGAGAAATTGAGATTACTCCGTCTTGGGCTTATGTTGTCAGGAAGTTGCTGAATTAGAGTGATACCATATTAGTGGCAACCGTCTTGTCATCAAAGTCCAAGGTAAGGGCCTTGGTGTCGAGCAGACGTTTGATGTACCACTTCAGTGTATAGCAGTCTCGCATCACATGATGGACGTAATGATGGTAGTAACATTATTTTGGATTATTCATCTCGGTTGCCTCAATAAGGCATTTGACGTCGGGGAGCCGAAGCTCGTTTTCCTGTATCAGTACATCAAATATCGCCAGGATGTCCTCATCTTCAAAGGAATAGATTTCCTTCAGTTTTGGTGCTTCTGTTCGGGCTTCTTGGTCAAGTTAGCAACAAGGGCCTGCTTTTCTTTGTCGTTACGGCCATTGTTGTCGATGTTGTTGTTATTATTGTTGTTATAAGGATATTTTTTAATATCATCGATGACAGGAATCTGTATTCCCAAGAGCCGAGCATCCTTTACCTTCTTCTCAGCGCCGACAGTATTTATGATGAACGTCGTCCAGTCTTTGAATTGACTGTCGCCCATCCATAGACTGACTGTTGGAAGTAGGTTTCTATGGCACATGTCCATTAGTGTAGACTCAGGATTGCCAGGAGGCAACTTCAGTGCTACTTACATGTATCGTTCGATGTATGCGCGTACATGCTCCTTCTCTTTCTGCATAATATCCATTAGAGAGGATATTATCATAATGCTTCCCCCATCATAGAATCAAGCAAGAAAAAGATCCTTTAGGTCATCTAATAACGAAACACAGTTGTCTTGTAGAGTACAGAACCAGTCAAAGGCTACTCTGGATAATGCCCCCACAAAGAGCTTAGTGAAGAGGGTGTCACTGTGAGGTAGGTATCCCGTTGGAGTTTTAAAGTAACTCATGTATTGACGGTGAGATGTCTTCCCATCAAATGGGTTCAGATTGAAATGCTTATACTTTGGCAGATACGGTACATCTCTTCACTCGGGGGGATAAGGTTGTCAACTCCTGATCTCGCAGAGTATATTTCAATTGCCTAGCAAGTCCAAATGAGCTCTCAGTTCTCGCACCTCCCAAATTACTTCTCGAGCTTCATCTGATGTAGAAGGAGCAGACGATCCTGGTATAGCATGACGGCCGCCTGTCACGACCCGCACCCGGTTTAGGGGCACAAGTACGTGGGTACGTCCAGCCTACGCCGCAGCATCGGCGGTAGAACGCTGTCTAGGTATTGATACTATCTAACTAATGTCACGCAAATATCCAATCTCCATTAGGAGGCACGGATGACACAAATAGATGAACATATACTCAATCACAGGATTACAGCACGATAAGATTTCGAATAATAAACTAAAATTAAACACAATACAAGTCCACAAGAAATGACTTAACTTAACAATATCCAAGAATCATCAAAAATGCCGGAGACAAATCCGGTACCAAATAGTCTACTTAAAAACTAACAAGAAATAATAATTCCGTCTAGACCTTCCAGAATCACAGCTAACTACCAAGTCTGCAGCTACTCACCATAGTCCATAAAGGGTCGGACAGCGGTCCTCTAAGGCATAGTCTGGAAAAATGTTTCCAGTCAGGAAGGAGCAAAGCACAATCTCAAATAACAGTTCCATTAATTGATAATGTCTATAATACAATAAAACATGTCATGCTAGCTACTGAGAGGAAAATGGAATAAATGTAATGACAGGTTAAGAGAGACAGGCAATAGGCAATATGATACAGTCAGTGCATGTATGAAAATAAAAGAACAAGGAACAGTATCATATACGGGTGACATAGTATATGATCTAAAATAGAGAACTGTAACTATTCTAAGTGTTTGAAATTGTAGTTTCGAAATGTGATCGGCTTGGGACATGTACAATTGCTACAGTCTGGCTAATCATACGTAGGGGTATGATTAGCACCAATAATATAAACTTGTACGATAGGTATTTGATCACCTTTCTCACTAGCAATTTCCCCGCCCCCAACTAGTACTGTGGATCCAACCATGACACGTCACGATACACGAGCAAGTCAAGTCTATCATGTACGATGTCTAAATATACATGTCGTGTACAATGTCAATATGATAATAATTGTAACATCTCATGACTGTAAATCCAAGCTATACTAGTCCGTGTAGCACAGTGTCAGATTCAGTTGTAACATTTCATGATTTGTTGAATTTATAGCAATTATCAAGAATTGGAAATTATCAGAGAATGTACTTGCCTCGGGTCCTTAGCTGGTATTTATGGATGTCCTGTTCCAGAGTATCCCCTGGTAAACCAACAGTCCTATAAACACATCACAATATGACATTTGTATCAGAAGCTGTCCTAACACACAATAGAAATACACTGGCCTTAGGGCTACGCTAGGTACGGTAGGGGTCATCTACTAGATAGGCCAACTATATCTTAATATCCCTTAATTACAATAATAGAATATAAGTAAAATATATACACTTTAAACAAAACTAATACCTGTATGTATATACAACATCTCAAATTAAATACAAATATATATATGTATATATATAAAAAATATGCTAAGGTTTTATGCAAAATGTATACCAATATGAAAATATAACTCTACATATATACATTGATACCAAAATACGATTATTTACATATTTGTTCATTTATCCCAAATTACGTTTTTATTAAATACTAATACCAAAATACGTTTTAATAAGTATACCCATACAAATATATATACACATATGTATTTGTATACCAAAATAATAATTATACTGTATACATACTTGCACCAAAATCCCCACATATACAAAATATATATATACCATGATAGTACATGTATTTAAACATTTTTTTTCATAAATAACAATACATGTACAAATATATATATATGAAATTATATCAAGTATATATATATATATATACAAAATATATATATATATATGCCAAACTTAATTATAGAATTTATACTATACTCATACAATTTATTACTAATAAATAAATAACATACATTTACATATTTATACATTTTACCAAAAATAATACATATACCAAAATATTATTTAATATGTATACGTTAAATACCTACACATTAAATAATATATACTAATACATATACTACTAACATTAAATTAAATACGTATTTATACCATTCATTTAAATACATAAGATACCTTACATTTAATATATATATATATACAAATTCATTTACACTAATTATACATATGCTAATTTCCCAGTAATTAACTATATAAATACTTTACATTAATTATACATACAAATTTAATTAAAAGCATATACTAATTTCATGCTAATTTAAATATATAAACAAACATTTATATATATACATTAGATATATATATATATATATACATTAATCAATATACACAAATACGTATACTAGGTATTTATATATATACTATACTAATATATATTAAACATAAATTTTAAACACATTTTTATACTATTTATTTAAATACATACAATACCTTATATTTATTATACAAATTAATTACACTAACGTATACATTAACATATTAATTTTATACACATTTATTAGACATATACATATACGTATTATATATATATATACCCATACGTATATATATATATATACATATATATAAAGATATATATATATATATACAAAGAGAGAGAGAGGAGAAGAAGAGATACTCACAGAGGGGAGTTGCCGGAGCACGGCCGGCCGCCGGAGGGGCAGAGGGCCGCCGGACCGCTGCTGGTGGTGGTGTGGTGTTGATGGTGGTGGGGGTGGTTATGGAGAAGAGGAGTTGAAGGTGAAGAGGGAGCAGTGGGGGTCCGGCCGGAGCACGGGGGAGCCGCCGGAGTTTACTGCGGTCGCCGGAGCAGTCTTCAGGGAGGAGGAGCTCGCAGCCGGGCTGGATCCGCTCGGTCGGGGAGGACTGAGCGGGAAGGAGCGGTGGGAGGTGAATGGTGTAGTGGTGGCTGTCGCCGCCGGAGAGGACTCGCGAGGGCCGCCGGAGATTGAAGGAAGGAGCAGCCGCAGCAGCAGGGGAGGAGATGGAAAGAGGGGAGCGCCGCCTGCCGGGGACGGGGTCGGCAGTGAAGGGCTGTGCGGGATCCGGCCGGAGTTATGTGGTGAAGGTGGAGGTGGCTAGATGATGGAGATGGGGGTTTGTCCGCCGGGGTGCAGCCGGAAGCACAGCCGGGTGAACAGTGGTGATGGGGGGATGAACAGTATCCCCCCCCCCTTCAAAATTGAATTCAAAATATTTAATGAAGAAGGAAAGAAGAAAAAGAAGGAGAAGAAGAGAAGAGAAGAAGAAAAAGAATGGAAAAATTTTAGAATGAGAGGGCTACGTTGGAGAGAGGGGTGGAGGCTTGTGAGGGGGTGTTGTTTTCTAGGTTTCTAGGGATTAGGGTTTGAGGGTGACATGATATTAAATAGGATGAGAGAGGGTGTGATGTAGGGTGAGGATTTGACCCACTTAAATGAGTGGTCTAGATTAAATCATGAGGAGAATTAATTCATGAAAAAATGAGGGTTTTTAATTAAAAGATTTAATAGGCTCCCTCATTGGTTTAAAAATAATTGGGTGTTGGCACAAAATGCCAATTTGCAATTTAGCCCCTTAAATTTGGAAAATTGCACAAACACATAAAATGACGAAAATTGGGCGGGCGATTTGGGGTCCGATGTTTTGTAGGGTCAGGGGACGCTGTAAGATGGGTATGGGCTGAATTTGCAGGGCACTGGAATTAATTTGGGATTTTAAAATCAGATAAAATGGTATCCTCAAATTAAATAGAAATAAATGCAAGTTGTGTTCAACAATTAATTAGGAGTACTTGGAGTCAAAATCAGATCAAGTCATCAATACCAATATTGAAGAAGACTCAGAACAGAATATTACCCTAATTTGGGTCGCACGAAAAATAGGTCAAGATGGCCTCCAATTTTCGATTGGAACGCACAACGATACAAAAATAGGAAATTAAAAATAAACGTCCGCGACGATTTTTGTGCGGCCAGAAACAATGTACAAGGAGCATAATTATGAGTTGTAAAAATAGCAGAAGGGAAGGCGGGCATGTCTAGGGCAAGATGGTGAAATTTGTTGGAAGACAAAAGTCTGGATAGTGCTCCAATTATCGAAGCAAAGGCAAAGCACAAAATATTAAATAAAATACAGTAATTAATTACAATCTCCAATAAATAAATTCTAAAATAAAACAATTAACCTCAAAATTCCATAAATTCTGACAGGTGCTCATCTACTGGCTACTAGGTCTAGTCTGCTATCACAAACACAATGAACACTGTCTATAATACAATATATTAAAGTACACATCACACAGTTATTTAATTTAAATATATATATTATTCATGCAATTAATTTAATTGTAAATGACATAATATTAAATATTGAAAAATTCGAAAATACCCCTATTTTCAGAATGTGGTAGTGACAAGTCTACCCACCTTAAAAGAATTTCGTCCTCGAAATTTAAAATCCTCATATTAGCATTTAATCATACATTATTATTCCCTCCATTAAACTCATCAACCACGAATAATCCACAAGGTCTTTTCACAATTTCATAAATCTGAAATTATCTGTATTCCTGTAAAAATCCTCGACATAGAAAAATTTCTTGAAAGTTTTTGAGTTAATAATCCAATGTCCGGAATTTAATATCCACTCCTCAAGGTACTCAACAATATGATATTTAAGGATTCTCCAAATGTCACATTCAAATATAAAGTTCTAAATTCATAACTTGCAATTAAATAAATGCATTGATAAATCTCCAAATTTCCAAATTAATAACCAACTTAAACATGTCATAATCTTTCTTGGAATTTATTAACCCACCAATTATGCCATGTTAATTTCTTAACCATTTATTTAAATCAATAATTATCCTCAAATTTTAATCATCTTGTTCCTCTTGTCAAGTCATAACTCCTTCATGAATCTTCACTACAGTCAACACCAATAATCATGGTCTAAGAAAATTCTACCTATAGTCATATCATATACAATCTAGGGGGAACATACATGGTTATGGTCTCATTTGTTACGGTGTTGCAGTCCATGTATCAGGGGTACTACTAACTACATTATAACAAAAATCATGCATACAAACTACGGTACTAAGCAATCAACCAATCAATCAAATAGATAGGAACAAAAGGAAGGAAGAACAGAACCTGCTAACACATTACCTGCAGTATCGGTCTCCTCGACCGTCATCGCAAATGCCTGTCCTGCTGGGGTGGTTCCCTTTGCAGGTGCTGAGCAATGTACGGTTCCACAGGTAGCCTAACTGGATCTCTATAGTCTGAAGCTGCGCGCTGGCCGGGGAGATAAGAGGTTAGAAGACAATCCCTTACTCGATGTCCCGCAGCGCCGCAGTGCAAGCAAAGTCCTAGCCTCGTTCTACAGCTCTCCCAAAGGTGACCTGGCTTCTTACAGAAGTGACAAGTTCGTTGATCCTGCTGTACAGGAACTGGTGCCGGGTACTGCTGTTGATACTGAAATGCCCAGGGTTGTCGCTGGATAGGAACTGGTGCTCGGTACTGTTGTTGGTGCTGAATACGGGGATGCTTGGCCGGTCCTGGGCTACCATTCGTTTCTCCAAAAGTATTGTGACTCCTCTTAGGCCTGAGGTCCAGATCCTCTTCTGCAATCTGAGCATCCATCAAGATAGCCTCAAAGGTAGCGGTACGACGACCAGAAGTGCGCGACTTAATCTCTCTCGTCAGTCCCTTTCTAAATTTTCGGGCTCGATCTCCTGGGTCTCGAATCATAGACGATGCAAAACGGCTCAATCTACAGAATTCTGCAGCGTACTCGTCGACCGACATGTTTCCTTGAACTAAGTCATGAAATTGACTTTCCAAGGTTCCCAATGCCACGTCGGGAAAGAACTTCTCCTTGAAGAGTTCCTTGAAGGTCTCCCAAGTAAGACCTTGCGCAGTAATTCTCGGCTCCGTGCGATACCACGTGAGTGCGATATCGAACATCTGACTGCCAGCGGCTTCTATCTTCAAGTTCTCCGGAATCTGGGTCAATCGCAGACTTCTCTCTATATCCTCTAGCCAGTCGTCAGCGTAAAGTATCCCTTCGGTGCCTTTGAACTCTCGAGGCATCATTCTTTTGAAATCCACTATAGTGCCTGATCTCTGCTGCTGGCCAGGAAACTGCTGGTATTGTGCTACTTTCTCCAAAGCTTGGAGAGTCACCTGGTGAGCATTCTCCATGTTTTCTTTCATCAGCTCGGTTTGTGCCTGGTACGCTTCTGCTTGTACCCTCTGAGCCTCAGCTTGAACTCGCTGAGCGTCTGCCGTCACTCTCTGGGCATCTACCATGCCTTGGATCAAGGTAAACATCTGTGTTCCGTCAATGGGCAAACCTCCGGGAATCGGAGTCGGTGGAGGAGGAAGGTTGTCCGTCACAGCTGCAGCAATCTTCTTAACAGGTGGAGGAGGATCACCTACGTGCATCGGAGATGTAGGAGGAACTACGGCTGTCTGTCCATCAGGTAGAGAGGTGGCAGACCCCTCTAAAGCTGATGTTCCCGCTCTCATAGACCTTGTCTGCGGCGACATCCTGAAGACAGATCCCAAAGAATCAATTAGGGTAAAATGCGATATCATCAAGGGAGGACAGTACAGTTCTAAAGAAGCAACATTCAAGATAGATAGACTGGAAATAAACCCTAGTTGTGATTGCATGGTCAAGATGTATCCATGGTCTGATACCTCTATCCTTATAGGTACCATAGTTCTATCACAAGCACACTCACTGCTAGCTTCCTTACCTACTGCAATCGCTAATACTAGTTAATCTTATCACTCAATGCATATCAATTTCAATACACCATACTAACTACTGCTCTCTCTCTAATACAATCCTAGTTGAACACCCAAGCCAGTTTGCAGTGAATTCTCAATCATACTCAAGCCAACCGATCCTTACACATGCATCTCACCTACTTATATTATAATATATCTCCCACTATAAAATCTTATCCTCAAATAAATTTTCCTCAAAAATAACTCCTTGAATAAATTTAAAGTAAATGTATACACTTTCCTCAAGGTCAATTATTTAAATAATGAAATGAAAACTTAATCATCTTAAAGGTCCTTACAGACTTGTCTAGGTTTATTGAATCGAATCTGAATCCTCAAAATAAAATTTTAATAACAATATTTCAACTCCTCATATTTCAAAATTTTGTAATTCATTGAAATCTTTAAAATAAATTTTAATAACAATCTCAATCTTCTTAGAATCCTAAAATTTGGAATTCATTTTCAATCTTCAATTAAAATTTTAAATCCACCTTCTGTAGTCAAATAGCTCTAATGTTAATCATTTTCACTGTCCTCATTGACGGCATCATCAAATAATATCATAAATCAGTCTATAAATTCCTCTTAATATGAAATCAACCCTACAATGAAACCCAAAACCTAACTTAAATTCCTAATTAACAACAATCAAATCAAGTGAAACCAAAAATCCTAATTTAATAACAAATCAACAACAATCAAATTCAATATCAATAAGTGAGAATGGACAGAACAAGGGAATGATTTTAAATTGGAAGTTTCAACAAAATTCTCAGGGGTCATCCCAGGAATCTCTCAAGAAATTGTGATTGAGTATTTGCTCTCGTCCTAGTATCCTATGTCCTAGATTCTATAGCAGGCACGCAGTAGTATAACAAGGATGTCACACTACTACGACATCGCACAACTCGCGAAGTCTGACCTGCATGGGCCACCACTAAAACGTGTCACGACCCGCACCCGGTTTAGGGGCACAAGTACGTGGGTACGTCCAGCCTACGCCGCAGCATCGGCGGTAGAACGCTGTCTAGGTATTGATACTATCTAACTAATGTCACACAAATATCCAATCTCCATTAGGAGGCACGGATGACACAAATAGATGAACATATACTCAATCACAGGATTACAGCACGATAAGATTTCGAATAATAAACTAAAATTAAACACAATACAAGTCCACAAGAAATGACTTAACTTAACAATATCCAAGAATCATCAAAAATGCCGGAGACAAATCCGGTACCAAATAGTCTACTTAAAAACTAACAAGAAATAATAATTCCGTCTAGACCTTCTAGAATCACAGCTAACTACCAAGTCTGCAGCTACTCACCATAGTCCATAAAGGGTCGGACAGCGGTCCTCTAAGGCATAGTCTGGAAAAATGTTTCCAGTCAGGAAGGAGCAAAGCACAATCTCAAATAACAGTTCCATTAATTGATAATGTCTATAATACAATAAAACATGTCATGCTAGCTACTGAGAGGAAAATGGAATAAATGTAATGACAGGTTAAGAGAGACAGGCAATAGGCAATATGATACAGTCAGTGCATGTATGAAAATAAAAGAACAAGGAACAGTATCATATACGGGTGACGTAGTATATGATCTAAAATAGAGAACTGTAACTATTCTAAGTGTTTGAAATTGTAGTTTCGAAATGTGATCGGCTTGGGACATGTACAATTGCTACAGTCTGGCTAATCATACGTAGGGGTATGATTAGCACCAATAATATAAACTTGTACGATAGGTATTTGATCACCTTTCTCACTAGCAATTTTCCCGCCCCCAACTAGTACTGTGGATCCAACCATGACACGTCACGATACACGAGCAAGTCAAGTCTATCATGTACGATGTCTAAATATACATGCCGTGTACAATGTCAATATGATAATAATTGTAACATCTCATGACTGTAAATCCAAGCTATACTAGTCCGTGTAGCACAGTGTCAGATTCAGTTGTAACATTTCATGATTTGTTGAATTTATAGCAATTATCAAGAATTGGAAATTATCAGAGAATGTACTTGCCTCGGGTCCTTAGCTGGTATTTATGGATGTCCTGTTCCAGAGTATCCCCTGGTAAACCAACAGTCCTATAAACACATCACAATATGACATTTGTATCAGAAGCTGTCCTAACACACAATAGAAATACACTGGCCTTAGGGCTACGCTAGGTACGGTAGGGGTCATCTACTAGATAGGCCAACTATATCTTAATATCCCTTAATTACAATAATAGAATATAAGTAAAATATATACACTTTAAACAAAACTAATACCTGTATGTATATACAACATCTCAAATTAAATACAAATATATATATGTATATATATAAAAAATATGCTAAGGTTTTATGCAAAATGTATACCAATATGAAAATATAACTCTACATATATACATTGATACCAAAATACGGTTATTTACATATTTGTTCATTTATCCCAAATTACGTTTTTATTAAATACTAATACCAAAATACGTTTTAATAAGTATACCCATACAAATATATATACACATATGTATTTGTATACCAAAATAATAATTATACTGTATACATACTTGCACCAAAATCCCCACATATACAAAATATATATATACCATGATAGTACATGTATTTAAACATTTTTTTTCATAAATAACAATACATGTACAAATATATATATATGAAATTATATCAAGTATATATATATATATATATACAAAATATATATATATATATGCCAAACTTAATTATAGAATTTATACTATACTCATACAATTTATTACTAATAAATAAATAACATACATTTACATATTTATACATTTTACCAAAAATAATACATATACCAAAATATTATTTAATATGTATACGTTAAATACCTACACATTAAATAATATATACTAATACATATACTACTAACATTAAATTAAATACGTATTTATACCATTCATTTAAATACATAAGATACCTTACATTTAATATATATATATATACAAATTAATTTACACTAATTATACATATGCTAATTTCCCATTAATTAACTATATAAATACTTTACATTAATTATACATACAAATTTAATTAAAAGCATATACTAATTTCATGCTAATTTAAATATATAAACAAACATTTATATATATACATTAGATATATATATATATATACATTAATCAATATACACAAATACGTATACTAGGTATTTATATATATACTATACTAATATATATTAAACATAAATTTTAAACACATTTTTATACTATTTATTTAAATACATACAATACCTTATATTTATTATACAAATTAATTACACTAACGTATACATTAACATATTAATTTTATACACATTTATTAGACATATACATATACGTATTATATATATATATACCCATACGTATATATATATATATACATATATATAAAGATATATATATATATATACAAAGAGAGAGAGAGGAGAAGAAGAGATACTCACAGAGGGGAGTTGCCGGAGCACGGCCGGCCGCCGGAGGGGCAGAGGGCCGCCGGACCGCTGCTGGTGGTGGTGTGGTGTTGATGGTGGTGGGGGTGGTTATGGAGAAGAGGAGTTGAAGGTGAAGAGGGAGCAGTGGGGGTCCGGCCGGAGCACGGGGGAGCCGCCGGAGTTTACTGCGGTCGCCGGAGCAGTCTTCAGGGAGGAGGAGCTCGCAGCCGGGCTGGATCCGCTCGGTCGGAGAGGACTGGGCGGGAAGGAGCGGTGGGAGGTGAATGGTGTAGTGGTGGCTGTCGCCGCCGGAGAGGACTCGCGAGGGCCGCCGGAGATTGAAGGAAGGAGCAGCCGCAGCTGCAGGGGAGGAGATGGAAAGAGGGGAGCGCCGCCTGCCGGGGACGGGGTCGGCAGTGAAGGGCTGTGCGGGATCCGGCCGGAGTTATGTGGTGAAGGTGGAGGTGGCTAGATGATGGAGATGGGGGTTTGTCCGCCGGGGTGCAGCCGGAAGCACAGCCGGGTGAACAGTGGTGATGGGGGGATGAACAGTATCCCCCCCCTTCAAAATTGAATTCAAAATATTTAATGAAGAAGGAAAGAAGAAAAAGAAGGAGAAGAAGAGAAGAGAAGAAGAAAAAGAATGGAAAAATTTTAGAATGAGAGGGCTACGTTGGAGAGAGGGGTGGAGGCTTGTGAGGGGGTGTTGTTTTCTAGGTTTCTAGGGATTAGGGTTTGAGGGTGACATGATATTAAATAGGATGAGAGAGGGTGTGATGTAGGGTGAGGATTTGACCCACTTAAATGAGTGGTCTAGATTAAATCATGAGGAGAA
This sequence comes from Iris macrosiphon, assembly GCA_036927795.1. Lineage (NCBI taxonomy): Eukaryota > Viridiplantae > Streptophyta > Magnoliopsida > Asparagales > Iridaceae > Iris > Iris macrosiphon. The sequence goes on from JAYESA010000007.1 coordinate 61,328,412, forward strand.
TTAATTCATGAAAAAATGAGGGTTTTTAATTAAAAGATTTAATAGGCTCCCTCATTGGTTTAAAAATAATTGGGTGTTGGCACAAAATGCCAATTTGCAATTTAGCCCCTTAAATTTGGAAAATTGCACAAACACATAAAATGACGAAAATTGGGCGGGCGATTTGGGGTCCGATGTTTTGTAGGGTCAGGGGACGCTGTAAGATGGGTATGGGCTGAATTTGCAGGGCACTGGAATTAATTTGGGATTTTAAAATCAGATAAAATGGTATCCTCAAATTAAATAGAAATAAATGCAAGTTGTGTTCAACAATTAATTAGGAGTACTTGGAGTCAAAATCAGATCAAGTCATCAATACCAATATTGAAGAAGACTCAGAACAGAATATTACCCTAATTTGGGTCGCACGAAAAATAGGTCAAGATGGCCTCCAATTTTCGATTGGAACGCACAACGATACAAAAATAGGAAATTAAAAATAAACGTCCGCGACGATTTTTATGCGGCCAGAAACAATGTACAAGGAGCATAATTATGAGTTGTAAAAATAGCAGAAGGGAAGGCGGGCATGTCTAGGGCAAGATGGTGAAATTTGTTGGAAGACAAAAGTCTGGATAGTGCTCCAATTATCGAAGCAAAGGCAAAGCACAAAATATTAAATAAAATACAGTAATTAATTACAATCTCCAATAAATAAATTCTAAAATAAAACAATTAACCTCAAAATTCCATAAATTCTGACAGGTGCTCATCTACTGGCTACTAGGTCTAGTCTGCTATCACAAACACAATGAACACTGTCTATAATACAATATATTAAAGTACACATCACACAGTTATTTAATTTAAATATATATATTATTCATGCAATTAATTTAATTGTAAATGACATAATATTAAATATTGAAAAATTCGAAAATACCCCTATTTTCAGAATGTGGTAGTGACACCGCCAGAGGGAGGCAAAGTTATATTCGAATATCTATTGGTCCAAGGGTCCTGGTTTGCTTGTCCTGAGGTCCTTGGTGGTTGAGAGGCTACACTTGCCTTGATGTCTAGAACTGCTTCGGTCAAGGCTTAAATTGACTCACTCAAGGTTTGCATCATGGCCTCAAGGGTTTTAAGGTGCTGCCAATCACTGGGGACTTCACGCTCGTCCCCTGCCATGTATAATGTTCTCACATGAGGTGAGATAGATGGGATGGTAGATGTAGAACTTTTTGCCTGGAACTCTTGCAATAAATAGTCGTCGGAGAAAATTGGTAGTATCGTGTCCCGTTCGAACTCTGATGGAACACTACCCTAAGTGTAGGAAGTTGCATCTTTCTTATGAGGTAGCTACCCCTAGGGATCTCAGCACATGTTCCTTAGGAATCATCATCATCTCGGAATACGGGATTGTCGTAGAGTTTCGTGGGATTATGACCCCCAGTTTTTGCAGACATCTAGGGTCCCAAGAAAGAGCTACCCCCAATAGCTGGCAACTTCTTCTTTGAGCAGGTGCCCAGAAAAATACTCAATGCTTGTCCTCCTTGGATCCACATCCTTGACACACTGGTCGAGAGTGACAAACTGGAGGTGCTGAACTTCCTACCTTCCTTCGCGAAGGGGGCCTTCAAAGCTGAATAGCATGAGGCAAAGGTCGGCTCCTCCTCCTTTGCTGCTTGCACCTGCTCTCCCGGTTGCTGTAGGCTGGGTGCCCTTAGTTGCAGTCGCTGGAATGCTGACTGCCTGTTTGCAGGTACCGCTACCTGATTATAGTAGCAATTGATGATAATATTGGCACAGTGATGCCCCAAAGGGGCTATTTCACATATTGTGGTTGCTTCCCTCGCTTTGCGCTTATGATTGTGATCACATTACGCAAGTCATGCGGGGGATAACTTACCTTTACACCCTTGTTATGAGCACATAGATATGTAGGTGTTATTTTTGCTCCCTGACCTGGGTTTTGGGAAGAACTTTTCCCAAGTCGTCAGCAGAAGACTTTTGAGGTCGACCCAGTCCACTTTTTGCTGTGGGCTGGACACATGGGTTGATCTTGTTTAGCTTTTTGTTTGAGACATGCATAATAATCTGCGATGCCTATTGACAATCAGCCGGATGAGCAGTTGCTTGAGCTTGGCGAGCTTGTATTGCCCTAGACTTCTTCGTCCTTGCATGCGCTGGTGCATAATACGAAGAGTCCAAGTTTAGGTTTTCACCATTCTCAGCATGGCGCATAGGATCAGCGCTGCATAAGATTCGGTTAAAAATAGAGATTCTACTACTGTGCCTGCCGCATGTGGGCTTTTTCCTAAAGCAGACGATCGGTGCCGCATGTCGACTTTTGCCTGCGGCTTCTGATGTTGGCGCATGGAACATGTCAGAGCACCTAAATTTCTGGAATCGTAGTATTTTTCTTTGCCAAATTTTGGGCATTGAGCACCTTTCCCGACTTTCGCATGAACAGGGTCAGCCTGGGTGGACGCATGATGTCTATCTGTAGCAACAAGAAGAGAAGTGGGGAGCATGCTCCGCAGTTGGGTGAGGTGCAGCGGCATTCGCTACCCATGTCCTACGAGACTTCTTAGGCTTTGCTTGCCATGGAGATGGACTCGTGCTGTCCCCGGAGATTATGTTATTGAATGCTTGCTGGTCGAAGCGTACCACCAATATCCTTCGGGTTGAACCCAATTTGGCCCCATCAGACTGTATCACCACCTTCTCATCAGAGGAGAAGGATGTCCCTAGTAGAGTCGCCACCTTGTTTGTCATTAAAATTGGGATTGCTTTAATAAAAAAACTAAAGAAAGTAAAAGAAGGTCTTAGATAGACAATATAAGTACATTTTTTGATTCTAGGGGGTAATGATGGAGATTGAGTAATGCAGTGACTCTTTTACTCTGTTGACGACCTGATACGGGAGGAAGGAAGCTCTTCTTTGTTCTCTTTTGTGCTTGTTGTATATGTAGGGGTGGTCTGGTCTCTCTGAAGCAGAAAAAAGCCAGCCCTTAGAATGTTCAAGTTTCTCGTATTTATAGCCATCGTGCTGATGGGCCATAGGTGCCATATATGCCTCTGTTTGGTAGCCGTATAAGGCTCTTTCAACAGAATACGGTTACAATTGTAGCTGCATGACATGGGCAGATTATCACATGATCTTGGTTGAGATATGTTGCTGAAGAAATCTCGGGGTTATTTTTAACCCGTTGTGTGCGTGACTTGGTCAGCTGGACACGTAGTCAGCACCGATCGTGCAAAAAATCTTCATAAGTTATAACAGAAAAGATCTTGTGAACCGAGAGCCACATAACGTCATGGCCGCATAGCATCGTGGCCGCATACGGGCTCTTAGTTTAGCCTTGGTCAGATGGACACTCTGGCCACACGGCATGGGTAAGGACACGTGGCACGACACGTCTATCGAGGCAATTAATGCATATATTAACTTTTTTATCTTTTTGTATGCCGCTTCTTTCATGAATCTCGAGGCTCTTAGAACTTTATGTCAGTCATCGAAGACTGTGTCAAGGGCTTTATATGCGGCCTCTTACTCTGAGGTTGTCCAGGCCGCATGAAGGTTGTTAATGCTCTTATGCGGATCCAAGGGGCATGAGCTTTATGCGACTCCAAGGGGCATGAGCTCTATAATGCTCTAAGGGGCATGAGTTGTATGTGGCCTGCAGAATTTTTATTCTTCTATAAGAGCACGCTTGTGCACTGATTTGAGTGTGCAATAGATTTAGGGATGGGTGTTTAGGACCTGGGTACAAGTGGAGTGCCAAGGGAATAATGAAGATAGCATAGGAAAAGACTGAGATACTGGTATCAGTTAGTGTCTGAACAAAGGTAGGGAGTATCTTAGATACTAAGGTAATAGTATATATCTAAGTTACTTAGTTAACTAAGTTATATACATAGATACTTGATGATTAACTCATATATAAGTGATATGCAAGATACCTAGTATATAGTTCATACTTAGTGCTATTAGCTAATATAGCTAATATTGACTAGTATTAACTAGTTAGCGACCAATATGGGCTAATTACTTTAGTTTGACCTAGAAATGTAGGTATGACTTAGTCTTGACCAATATTGACTAGTTTGAGCTAGTGTTAGCTAGATTGGCCTAGAAATAACCTAGAAAATCATATTTAGTGCATTTAGCCCATTCTCTTTCATTACATAAATTGACATGACATTCATATATAGGTGTGTGTGACACCAGCTTGGATATCGAGATATACTATTTGCTCAGGACCATAAGAGAGTACATTCTCTGATAGTTTTCTTATTTGATAGCCTCTATATTTCATGTATTTAGTATTGAGATATTTGATTCCTGATACGACGGTTACACGAATTAGTATACGTGGATCTTGGTTATGAGATATTATTAATGTTATTACTCAGTAATCGTCATGTTGTGCTTCGTGATTACTCAGTGATTACCGTGATAACTTAGTGATTATATAGCCCGTGATCATATTGTATGATATTATAGACCATGTTGTATGATATATATGTTATAACGTGTCATAATTTGGATCCATGTACTAGTCGGGGGTTGGAAAAGTATTAGTGGATATGTGATCATACATTATAGTCCATAATTTAGTATAGCCCATAATAGTTAGTAGATCATGCAACTTACGTGTGATCATGCTAGCTCACCTTTTATATATAGCCCGTGTTAGGCCCAAGCCGATCACATTATCTTACTAATATTTTAAGGCACATTTACTATATTATTTCTTTTATTCTAGTTCATTACATTATTGTTCCTCTCCATGTTGTTCTCAGTTTATTGCCATTATTTATCATGATGCTTCTTCTCGTGATATATGCTAGATCAGTTACTTACATCATTTATTTTTATTACTATTATTGTTTTATAGTTTTTGTCAATTATTGGAACTACTATTGAGTTGTACTTTGCTCCAATCCTGACTGGATATATTTTTTAGATGATTCATTAGAGGACTGGGGTCCTACGCACTATGGGCCACAAGATGGCGAGCCAGTTGAGTTAGCACCCGTAGAGCCTATTGAGTTAGTACTAGCAGTCGAGGAGACTTAACTAGTTCATTTATGATATTTTATATGTCAGTTAGACATTTTTAGCATTGTATTATATTTGAAATTATTGTGTTGAGATTAGACTTGGACTTGTGATGTACTGTAACTTTATTTTTTTTCTATTACATATCGTGCCATATCTTCCTCTAGTTTGTTATCGTAATTGAGTATTGATTACCATTGTCATATTGTCCTCCATTTGGGAGTTGAGATATCTTGACAGGTTCATTATATATATTATGTGAGATACTTAGATAGTATTATTGACCTAAACAGCATTCTATCGTCAATGTTACGGCATAGGCTGGACATACCCACGTACGCGTGCCCCTACACCTGATGCGGGTTATGACACATCGGACCCTTGATAGTTGGATTTAAGTTATCAATATTAGACCCTCGATAGCTTAATATTGCATGGGGTAGCAAGGAAGTGAGAAGGTAGTGATGGATGTCTTAGCTGGGAACAACGAGTTGGATTATATGGTTAGATGGTGGATTAAATGGGCTGGGTAAAAGTTTTAAATTTTAGCATCGATGATGGAATGTTACTATCGATAAATAAGTTGGATCGTATATCCAGTAAGATTGATTGAAACTGATTAGGAACCACAAGCGGGATATTATGTTTGGTTACTTAAGTTTGAAAGTTCTTGAAAATCAATTAAAGATGGACCGAGTATGTGGAAAACTATTTTCTTTGACCTTAGGTGTGTAGCATTTACTACATACCTAACTTAAAAAGGGTAACAACTGCGAAGTGAGAATACTTGAACCTATTAATTGGTGAATAATATTTAATCAGCATATAAACTTATGGGATTGCAAGTAACTAATCGATGACCCTTACTATTTGTCAATATATGCAAGTTCATCAAGAGGCTTCGATGGATGGAAGACTAATAAATCTTGAGGTCTAGCATGTTGGGATAAATACTATCAACAAAAAATTTTATCTTATCAATAATAGTTGATTGACAGATATAATTGATTACATTATTAATATGGGGTGATCCCTAGCTTGGTAGGTTGACCAATATACCGAGTACGCAAATAATTATCGAATATGGCTAAGCGAGATAAAATTCTGTGAAACATTGATGAGGTGATGCAATTAAGTTGATGGTTAATGCGAATGAAAGTTGACCCTATCAAAATAAAGTTGGCAAAAGTATGTTCGACAGAAAGAATCGGAAGAAAAATATTTTTAATATATTGGTTGGATGATATTGTCGGTTATAAATTATTTGGGTGATATTGAACACACGAATACGTAATATGAATAGAAAGGAATTAAGAGCAAGGATCATGAACAATATACTAGTAAAGGTGATCAATCAAAATTTGATTTTGGGTTAGTTGCATTGTACCAACAATATACTAGTAAAGGTGAACAATATACTAGTAAAGATTCAAAAATGATATGTTGGTACAACTAGAGGATGACTATAAAATCAGAAATGAACCAGTATGTTGGAGCAATTCGAATTTTGAATGTTGATGATTTACTTGATGGATATGAGATTTGAGCATGTAGTTCTAGATTGACCTTATCGGTTGTGATAAGTCTAGAATGAACGTTTGTTTGAGGTAGACCCTTAAGAAATTGGCCGTGAATAGATAGACCTGACCCAGACTGTTGGATGTCCCTTATTTGTGGGTAGTTCAATAGTAGTGCATTCATGGATTGAGTTGATAATAAGATTTGGGTATAAGTCCCTTAGATTGGTCGGATTACGGTTGGCCTTAAGAAGAGTGATGGGCATGGTCCCTATCAGCTCCCTATCATGAGATAAGTTGCCTATGAATACTAGGTTTAGCTATCGTTATAGCTAACTATAGAGACTTGACCGAAAAGTTATGTTGGTTGTCGGAGACCCATAGGATGATCCTATTAATATTGCATGGATAATATAACATCGTGTGAGACTCGAATAGTGTATATTATGAGTCGGCCTATGTTCAGTCAGTGTTTGGTTAGTTTGTTGCGAGATTTGGGTATGAGTATTTCAGGATAGCATGTCATGTCGGAATGGTTAAATTGTTGGATGGATAAGTTTAGGAATTGACGGTTACAAGAGTTGGATTTGATTGCTTCGATTGGAATAGAAATCAATAGTGGGTTCGGTTGGACGTATTATCTTGGAATAGTTTCTCTGTGAATTATGTTGGAATGAGAAATAAATCATAATAAAACATAGAAATATCGCTTGAGAATTTTGATAAAAATTACATATATTGGGAAAAAACTTGATATGTGATATAAATAATGCGACTATTGTACGTGACGGATAATGATCATTAAATTAAAATAAAATTTTAGGTCTTGGACAACTACATGACCAAAGGAAACTCTGGATTCATGAGAATTTTGATGCTACTAATGTTGGAAAAAAATATTGCTAAAAGTTTGAATGAAAAAAATTACAATATTGAGGAAACGATCAGAATGATTATAAATACACTTGGGTCATAATAAAGGGACGACGGGTGATATTCTTAATGTAATCAATCAAAGTTGGATGGATCAAAATAAGGTGACGACAGGTAAAATTATTCATAAGAGGTAGAAATAACGTAATTAATTTTGAAAGAAGGAATATTGCAATTTATAATGAATAAAAATTTTGTTATGGTCGATTATTCAAAAAGATTAAAGTAGCATGCTTGGGCTAATGGCCTAACATGGGCAGTCCCTAAGAATTTTTATATTTTGGCAGAATTGGAAGATAGTGATTGCAGCAAATAGTTATACGAAGGAACACTGTGATCAATGATAAAAGATTTGTACATATGTCGGACCAAGAGGATGACGGTGAATATTGAGAAGTACTGTCACGCCCTGTCACTACCACATTTTCTAGGA
>JAYESA010000007.1:62658841-62813221 GCA_036927795.1 Iris macrosiphon
GAGCCTTGCTTCCTCCTTATAGATCCTTGCTTTACTAGTCTCCAATGGTGATTTAGAAAGAAATTTGGTAAGAAAATGATGTGGAAATGAAGGAATTTGGTTGAGAAAAATTCTAGATTTAGTTTGCAAATAAAAAGAGGAGAAAAAAATTTTCCCCCTCTTTAAATACAGGCCGGGCCCCTTTCCCCTTCCTCAAGTCACTATGTAATGTCCAATATACCCCTTGGGGCCTCTCATGAAGAAATAATTAAGGATAAAATCTTTTAGTCTAATAGTTTAATTAAATTAATCATCCTCCTAATCAATGGGCTTTCTAAATGGGCTAAAATATAACAATTAATACATGTTGGTCCATGAGTCTAAACTAAACTAGTTAGGTCCACTAATATAAGTCCAAAATAAATAACTAAAATCTAACAATAATTAAATAATACAATAAATAATTATTTATACATGCACAATATTTAATTAAATATGAAATTACTAAAATACCCTTTTCTAGAAAATATGGTAGTGACAAGATAGCACATTGTATTACTTCTAATTATGATTTTAGACTTGTTCATATCATTTATGGTGTATTGGATGGTGATTTGAGAGAGTTTCAAGGGCGTATCATAGATCTAGTGTGATACGGGGGTGATATACTCCTTGTGTTTGTGTAATTGCTTGTGAGTATATTTGATATCCTAGCTAGTATTATTTCTCTTGTTTAATTAGTATATATATATATATATATATATATATATATATATATATATATATATATATATATATATATATATATATATATATATATATATATATCCTTTTTGTTATATGTGTTCATATGTATATAAATAAGGATGAGACTTGTATGTATTTATAGTGATATATATATTAGTGTTAGTATCTTTATTGTACCAGTTAGTAGTAGAGTGGGGGGGGGACTGTCATGTACTTGTGAGTGCTTGTGTTGATTATCGGGCAAGGGGGCAATGAGGTGACTTAATGGCTACTTGGTAGTAGCAATGAGGGTTCAACAGTAGGGCATGTGATCCAACACAGCAACAACTATGGCTTTGGTTGGTCTGTTGTATTGCAACATGAGGAGCAGTCGGGCAATGTGGCAGCAGCTCAAGTCAGGGGTCGGGTTTGTGTGGACTGTCCCTATGGACAGTCGAATTTTGGCCATATTTGGCAGCAGTGGTCTGAACATATGAGAGTAACACAGCAATGTATTATCAATATGTAGGTATTAGTTAGTGTATTAGAAAGCTAGTATTAGTTGGTGATTAGTTAGTGTATTGCTAACAGTAACATAAGTTAGTGAATTAACAGTTAGTATATATAAATGTATGTTAGTTATAAGTTAGTATAGTTAGTTAATGCATATATATTAGTTAGTAAGTTATCAGATAGTATATTGTCAGTTAAGTTAGTAAATTAGCATACCGTTAGATATAAGTTAATGTGCTAGATATTAGTAGTGTATTTTAAGTATTGGTTAGTAAGGGTTTTGATACTAGTTTAGTTTACCTTGAGATACACCAAGGTAATGCTAAGGTATTAGTCATATATTTGGATGTTGGTATTAGGTAGCAAGAGGGTAGATAGACATTGATACCAAGATGGCTCAAAGCCAAGGTAGCCAATACTAAGTTAGTGTTAGCTAAGGGATAACTAGTGTTATATATATATGCTGCTATATATTGATACTTAGTAGTTATGATACTTTGGTATCTTGTAATAGCTAGTATAGCCTAGATAAGCAAGGTATGGACCCAATAACCTAGATATAGACTCATACAACCTAGAAATATCTAGTTTGATCCTAAAAGTCAACCTTTGGCCTAGTTTGACCTAGTTGGGCTATGTGTGACCTAGTATGGTCCTAGAAAATAATATTTAGTGCATTTATAGCTCATTTATTATTTTTTACATCCATTGACATGATATTCATATATAGGTGTGTGTGACACCCGCTCAGATATCGAGTTTTACCATTTGCTCAGGACCATAGACGAGTACACTCTCTGATAGTTTTCTTATTTGATAGCATCTATATTTTATGTATTTAGTATTGAGATATTTGATTCTTGACACGATGGTTTCACGGATTAGTATACGTGGATCTTGGTCATAAGATGCTATTGTCGTGGTCACTCAGTAATCGTCGTGTCGTGCTTCATGATTACTCAGTGATTACCATAATATCTTAATTATTATATAGACCATGATCATAGTGTATGAAATTATAAACCGTGTAGTATGATATACGTATTATAATGTGTCATAATTTGGATCCATGTACTAGTCGGGGTTGGAAAAGTATTAGTGGATATGTGACCATACCTTATAGCCCATGATAGTTAGCAGATCATGCATCTCACGCATGATCAAGCTAGCTCACCTTTTATATATAGCTCATGTTTGGCCCAAACCGATCACATTATCTTATTAATATTTTAAGGCATATTTATATATTATTTCCTTTATTCTAGTTCATTACATTATTGTTCCTCACCATATTGTTCTCAGTTCTTGCCATTATTTACCATGGTGCTTCTTCTTGTGATATATGCTAGTTCAGTTACTTCCATCATTTATTTTTATTGCTTTTGTTGTTTCATAATTTATATCAATTATTGAAACTGCTAGTTGTATTTTTACTTTGCTCAAATCTTGACTGGATATATTTTTAAGATAATTTATTAGATAAATGGTATCCTACATACTACGGGCCACATAATGGCGAGCCAGTTGAGTTATCACCCATAGAGCTTGTTGAGTTAGTACCAACAGTTGATGAGACATAGCTAGTTCATTCATGATATTGTATATGTCAGTTAGACTTTGGCATTGTATTATTATTTGATGTCTTGTGTTGAGATTAGACTTGGACTTGTGATGTATTATAATCTTATTTTTTTCTATTCCATATCCTGCCATATCTTTCTCTAGTTTTTATTATGATTGAGTATTGTTTACTATTATCATATTATCATATTGTCCTCCATTTGGGAGTTGAGATATCTTAACAGGTATATTATATATATTGTGTGAGATGTTTAGATAGTATTATTGACCTAGACAACGTTCTAACGTCGATATTGTGGCGTAGGTTGGACATACTCACGTACTCGTGCCCTTACACCGGGTGTGGGTTATCATAATATATTTGTCGAAGGTCCCTCAAGTGGTTCTCCACCTACAGCGGAAGATCGGACTGACCTGGGCCTTGCCCAGATGAGCCTCGGTTCAACCTCCTCCTCCATGCTCTCTTCTGCCACCACGCTAAATATGTTTATCGACTATGAAGGGCATGTCGAATCAAAGCAATCAGTGAGTAACTTCATCCAAACGAAGAAGAATTAAAGCCAAAAAATCTCATCTCTCGAGAAACGATGAAATAATATACCTGGGTGAGGTATCAGGGTTGGCGGTTCCGTCGGAACAGACAAGGTCGCCTCTGTAGAGCCCACATCTCCAACTGAGGGGTCGGCCAAAGAAATGTCCCATTCCTCGTCGAACCTTCCCACTGTCTCAATGACAGGCTCGCCAACACACAATTCACAATAAGATGACGTCTCCTCCTTCACGTAAGAAACTCCTGCTGTAACGGCCCGTGGAGGAAGTATCCTTACCCCAACTCCCGGTCTCTGCATAAATTCAGATAAACTAGGACGAAGAGGGTCATAAAAATGGGAGATTACAATAAATCTAAGAGGACGTAGGGATACTGCCTCGTCATCAAGAATGGGATCCGGTTGGCAAATTGCCAATGCAAGGGGTCCTACCTCTTCCTCTTTCCTGTCCCACGACATGCGTAGGGTCCTTGGTAGCAACCCTCTTCCTATAACTCGACCTTGCAGTCGCAGATGGTTCATGTCTTCTCTACTTGGAGGGAGGGCTCCACACCGGAGAGGTCATGTGCTTCATTGAAGAGTCCAACGGAGGTGATGGGTCGTCTGAAGTTTTCTTTTCCCCCGTCGTCGAGTCAGGGTCAGTAGGCAATAATGTAGCCTTCCCCTTGCCTTTTCTTCGACCTTTATTGGACCCACCACTCCGGGGCTTCAGCTTAGTACCCACAATGAAGATAGTATCCTTATCAAAGCCGGGTGGTGGTACATTTATGGCTACATGAAAGTTAGCCACTGCATGAATAATATGGGCCAAAACCTTAACATCCGACAACATGAATAGAACATGGGTATTGGTGGCAAAATAATAATCCCAGGCTCGAGCTCCATCAAGAAGGCTACCCTCAAAATCAAGACATGGGCTGGGATTGCTCAACATGAGTTGGCTCCAACCGAACTAGCGAACTGCCACGCCCCAGTCCCAAAATATATGGAACCAAGCCACGTGCCAATGGCCAGCTGACACGTCTCCGAGGATATCCCAATTTAATGGATCCACGAAGAGTGCTACGCTGTCCTATAATACTAACATGTCCAATATCAGTCAATAACAGGTAATCTAATCTCATCTACAATATAAAGAGCAAGAAACACTAAATAAACTGCTGGTTGATAAATACCAGTCTCAAGACATCATAGTACAACCAGTAATGTCTGGTGGGAACAAACCCACTGCTATGACGAAATAAAGTACTAAAATGAGATATAAAAGATAATGACTAGGGCATCAGCTGAGTAGATGATGATGCCCTCCATCTAGGCTAAAGGCCTACCAACTGGTCACGGAAACTCTGACGGTTGCACCTCCAACTCCTCAGATGTAGCAAATCTCGTCTCCTGTCCCAGGCCGTATACGGTGGGGTAGTAAGCCTCGTCTAAATCTAGAAAGGTACCAGGTCCTCAGAGGGACGTAACAAGATACAAGAAAACAACATGCCATATATGAATACTGAATAAAATAAATACAATAAGGGTGTGCTAGCCATCTAAGTGAATGCAATGTGAGGACAACGCTGGTGCGTATGAGTATGTGTAGGCATAACGTCCATGCTCCGAAGAGAGTGGCATCAGTACAGTATATCGTTCATATTGCTCCGAAGAACGTGGCATCAGTATAAAGGGAAAGTTATTGGATCCGAGGCTCCTCCGAACTACGGCTCCAATGTGTGTACCCCATACGCCTACTAGTTGTCCTTCCCGCCCAAATGTAGATACACAAATCGACTACTCGACGTGCATACCCTGTATCTATATGCCAAGTCTCTAAATTATATCCTGACTATATACTAACCGTGATGTAGATTACACGCAACGATAGCTAGTCGAGTGCGCAAACCTGCTAAGAGCTAAGTCCATATATCCTAATATAAAAATATCACAGTGACCGTGTGAGGTGTCAGGTCTCAGACAATAACAGGGTATCGTCCGATGGGTTGGGTCTGCTAAGAGCTAAGTCCATATATACTAATCATCGACGTATCCGTCGAATACACCCGAGACAACTCGGACGCGCACAGTTGTATAAATTACGAGCAACAAGAATACAATACAACTTATGCATATTTAAATTAGACAGTAAATATAGCAAGGTATCTTGCCTGTGTCCTGAAGCTGTGAATGCCAGAAGCCGATTCCTGCAATATCCCCTGGCTGATCCAATGATCCTAACACACAATATAATATAACAACCAATCATCAGACACTACACATTAACTACATACAATTATGACTCTATACTTGAATACTGTCACGAATTCACTGTCGTTTGAGTACAGCGTCACGTGTGCACGTAGCGAGGATGTACACGTGTTCTGTCTTCGGTTAACATGTGTCTCGAGTCAATAATTATTACGTTTATGGTTTTACAAAGCTACATCACGACTCGTTGGATTACCCATCATTTAATTTCCATGTCAAAAGCACTAGGTCTAGGTCTACGCTTTAGGTGAATTATAAGTCTTAAATTACCGGTTATCTCATTAAGCTAATTATTACTTTGTTAATTTCCATCTAACCTAATTAATACTCTTATGTAAGCATGACTTGTGTCCAACCTTAGGACACACAGTAAATCTTAGCAATACGACATACAACTATACATGGTATCACGAGAAAGAGATCCAGCTAGGTTAAAGGCTATTAATACGTGTTCATAAGCGACGCGGCAACACGAAGAAGAAGTATTATGACACAAGAGAGAAAGGTTCAGCGGACGATTACCTGATCGACCGAGCGAGGGGGTTTGCTCGCTGGTTGGCTGTCTCTCTGGCGTGGACGGCTCAGGTCGGCGTGCACGGATCCGGTCTCACGGTGGTGGGGGTAGTCGGGATTTGGACAGCGGCTCGGGTGGCGTCAGGCGGCGTCGGGCTGGGTCCAGGCAGCGTCGGACGGCGTCGGGCTGGGTCTAGGCAGTGTCGGGCGGGGGTCTTGGCAGTCGGGGAGGGCTCGACCCGGCTGGGCGTTCGGGGGATGGATGGATGGGTGGTGTCGGTTGGTTGGTGATGGTGTTCCGGCGGAGTTGGGCGGCTGAGATGGTGGTGGCCGGTGATATTGGGCGGTCGGGGAAAGAGCTCGGTGCAAGGGGGAAACGGCTAGGGTTTGGCTAAGGTTTTGATGTATAGTAAAATTAGGGTTCCATGTAGGAGCATTTATATTTATAGGTGTTGGCTCTCGTGGGCTAACCTTGGTATTTGGGCCGGCCAAGTCTCAAGGGTGGGTCTGGTCCATATTTAAGGTGTACACGGGCTTGGCCTAGTCCTGTTTCTTGGTGAGTTTGGCCTCCACTCAATTAAATTACAAAGTTAATGCGCAAGGCGCTCACTTACGAATATTGTGAAACTAAGATGAGACGCAATAATGGGTATCTAAGTTTGCATGACGATCAGGGGGGTAGCATGGCATGTCTAAGGGATGTTCGTGTCCTTGGATTGAAGGTAACTGCTAGTGTGGCATTCCGATATCGTAGCAACGGTATGGTGTAATAAGACATGTGTACGTTAATCCTAATCGTATCAAGTTTAATCCTAGTCTTTATGATTTAATCCCAAAATAACCCTAAATTGGTCGAGGGGGTTTACAATCTACCCTCCTTAGAGCATTTCGTCCTCGAAATTAAAACATACGCAAGGTAAAAACTACTGACCAAAATAAAATGCTAATACGTACCTAGTCCTTCGAAGAGATGGGGATAGCGCTGCCTAATATCCTCCTCGCGTTTCCAAGTCGACTCGCCTGGTGCATGATGTCTCCACGCGGCGCGAACCAAGGGAATGGTCTGTCCTCGTAGTACTTTCTCACTCTTGTCTAGAATCTCAACAGACTCTTCTTGGTATGATAAGCTTGGGCCTACTGTGATCTCTGAGTGGTCAAGTACATAACTTGGATCCGGTATGTACCTCCTCAGCTGCGATACATGGAAGACGTCGTGAACTCCTTCCAAGGTCTGCGGTAATGCTAATCTGTAAGCAACCTCTCCGACGCGTTCTAATATGTCGAATGGTCCGATGTACCTCGGACTCAGCTTCCCTCTGCCTCCAAATCTGATAGTCCCTCGAGTAGGTGAGATCTTTAAGAATACGTGATCCCTAACCTAAAACTCTAAGGGTCGACGATGCGCATTCGCCCAGTGCTTCTGTCGGGCTTGTGCTGCTCGAAGGTGCCCTTGGATCCTCTTTACCTTCTCTACCGTCCGAACAACCAACTCTGGTCCGAGAATCTGTCGTTCGCCTATATCACTCTAGCATATTGGAGAACGACACTTTCTGCCATACAACGCTTCATAGGGAGCCATCTGTATGCTAGCTTGATAGCTGCTGTTGTAGGAAAACTCGACCAAGTGTAAGTGGTTCTCCTATGATCCTCCGAAGTCCAGCATGTACGCTCTTAACATGTCTTCTAGCGTCTGAATGGTGCGCTCCGACTGGCCATCTATTTGTGGGTGATACGCTGTGCTAAACTTTAGGCGAGTACCAAGACTCTCTTGCATACTCCGCCAAAAGTAAGACGTAAATCTCGTATCCCTGTCTGACACAATGCTAACTGGCACTCCATGTAGGCGCACAATCTCTCTCATGTACATATCCGCTAAAGCCTCCGTCGATTGCCCAACTCTAAAGGGTAAAAAGTATGCGAACTTGGTGAGTCTATCCACGATTACCCATACTGCATTGCGCCCACTAGGACTCCTCGGGAAGCCTGTAACAAAGTCCATAGTGATATGCTCCCATTTCCACTCCAGTATAGGAAGTGGTTGAAGCAATCCGACAGATCTCTGGTGCTCAGCCTTGACTTGATGACACACCAGGCACTTGGCCATAAAGCGTGCTATTTCTCTCTTCATTTCGTGCCACCAGTAGTACTGTCTTAGATCTCTGTACATCTTCGTGCCTTCTGGATGAATGGAGTAGGTGGAACTGTGTGCTTCTGACATTAACTCCTGCCGAAGTTCTCCATTTGGAACATAGAGACGATCTCTGCATCTCAGTGTTTCGTCTTTATGTATCCGTAGTCCTGTCTGTAATCCAGCCTCGGTCCTCTGTCTGAGCCTCTGAAATCTGGCATCTTTCGGCAAAGCAGTCTTGATTCTCTCTACCAGTGTCGATTGCAATTGGAAACTCGACAACTGTCCGTCTACTCTGGGTATGACAACCTCTATACCCATCTGCTCTAGATCTCTCAACAAATGTTGTTGGATAGTCAAGAAGAATGCCATAGGTCTTCTGCTCAATACGTCTGCTACTACGTTGGCCTTTCTTGGGTGGTACTGTAGCTCTATTTCGAAGTCTGTCATCACCTCGAGCCAACGTCTATGTCTCTGATTTAGATCATTCTGAGTGTAGACATATTTCAGGCTCTTATGGTCAGTAAATATCTCCACTCTTTCTCCATATAGGTAATGCCTCCAAAGCTTTAACGCAAAGATCACCGCTGCAAGCTCCAAGTCATGGGTGGAATAGTTTTTCTCATGTGTCCTCAACTGTCTAGAAGCATAAGCTACAACCTTCCCATGCTGCATCAAGACGCATCCTAATCCTTTCTCGGACGCATCGCTGTAGATTACGAATCCTCCGGGTCCAGAAGGTATGGTCAAGATGGGTGCTGTAGTCAAGCGCTTCTTCAGTTTATCGAATGCTTTCTGGCACTCCTCTGTCCAAGTGAACTCCTGCTCCTTACGGGTCAAGCGGGTCATTGGCTCTGCAATCTTCGCGAAGTTCTCTACGAACCTCCGGTAATATCCGGCAAGTCCTAGGAAACTCCTCACTTCTGAGACATTGGTAGGGGTTGGCCATGTCTCTACGGATAAAATCTTTGCCGGATCTACTGAGATACCGTCTCTTGAGATAACGTGTCCAAGAAAGGTGACACGATCTAGGAGAAACTCGCACTTGCTAAGCTTGGCATAAAGTCTCTCTCTTCTCAGCATCTCTAACACTAGTCTCAAGTGCTTCTCGTGCTCCTCGTGGCTCTTCGAATACACCAAAATGTCGTCGATGAAGACTACCACGAACTGGTCTAAGTATTGATGGAATACTCTGTTCATCAAGTTCATGAATACAGCTGGCGCATTCGTCAGTCCAAACGGCATCACTAAGAACTCATAGTGACCATAACGAGTCCTGAATGTTGTCTTTTGAATATCTTCCCTTCGTACCTTCACTTGATGATAACCCGATCTTAAGTCAATTTTTGTGAACACCACCGCTCCTGTCAACTGGTCGAATAAGTTGTCAATTCGCGGCAGGGGGTACTTGTTTTTTATAGTCAAAGCATTAAGGGCTCTGTAATTAATACACATACGTACTGTTCCATCCTTTTTAGGCACAAATAATACTGGTGCTCCCCATGGTGATGCACTAGGACGTATAAATCCCTTGCTCTGTAACTCCTCCAATTGTAGCTTCAGCTCGTCTAACTCCTTCTTCGCCAATCGGTACACATTAGAAGATACCGGTGCTGCTCCTGGTACTAGCGACGGATGGGTGAACTCCACGTCTCTATCTGGTGGTAAGCCTGGCAATTCTTCGGGGAAAACATCTTCGAATTCTGTAACTATAGGTGGGGGCGCAATCTCCATAGTTATGCAAGTTCCTGTTGTCTGTCCTACTCCTTGTTCGACGGTCCCTCGTATATACTCGAACTCTGGTTGATCTGGTGGTCTAAAAGTGACGCTACCCTTCCGGCAGTTCAGTACGGCGTTATACTAGCTTAACCAGTCCATGCCTAACACAACATCAAAGTACGACATAGGCAATACCAGGAATCGCGCTCTCATCTCTCTACCACATACGACGATCGAGCACGTTCTAATAGTGCTGGTAACCGACACGATACCTCCTCCGGTAAGAATATTCCAACTCTTAGGTAAGGGGAAAGTCGCTACTCTATGCATTTCTACAAATCTACTAGATAAAAATGACAATGTAGCCCCAGAATCAAACAATATTGTCGCGGGTAAGGATGCGACTAAAATGGTACCTGTGATTGCTTCTCCTTCTGTTTCCTCCTCAATAGCTGCTAATGCAAAGGCCTATCCCTGTCTTTGTCCTCCTGCCTGCTGTCGGGCCCGATCAAACTATGCCTGCTGTGGGGCCAAGGGTGGTCCCCTCTGGAATCCTCTGGGCGCTGGGGGACGCTGGCCTCCTGGTGGGGGTAGTATCCTCGGGGCTGGTGCTGCTGGCCTTTGTCCGGCCTGTGGGGCTGCCTCCCTGCGCTGTGGGCAATCTCTGACAAGGTACTGGCTTGCTCCACAAATCATGCATGTCCCAAGTCTCTTCCGGCAGTCCTTCTCGAAGTGACCTCTCTTACCACAGAAGTGGCAAGTTGGAAGTTCCTGGTGTGGATATGGTGCTGCTCTCTGTTGTGTCTGTGCTCCGGGACGACGGATGGGTCCTCCTGCTCCGGGCTGGGCTCTAACTGGCATGGTCGTGCTAGAACGCCTAACTCTTCTGACAATGGCCTCCTGGATCCTCGCCTCTGCTAGGACCTCCTTATAAGAAATCCTTGCTTATGAAGTGGTATATCTCTGTAGCTCGTAATTTAGGCCGTGGTAGAATCTCTGAGCCTTCTCTAGATCATTGGGTATCAGAATGGCTCCAAATCTGCTAAGGCGGCTAAACTCCATGTCATATGCGTTAACAGTCATATTCTCATGTTCTAGATGTAGGAACTGGGAGTACAGAGTATTTCTGACTGTTGCTGGAAAATACTTTGCATTGAAGTATTCCAAGAACTGTTCCCAAGTCTAGTCCTTGCCTACACTGCACTCGATGGAATCCCACCAGTGATGGGCATTGCCTTTTAGTTGGGCCCTCACTGCGGTCATCCAAAGGTCTGGATGCAGTTGTGAGGCCTCTAATAGCATCTCCGTGTTGGCGATCCAATCGGAGATCTGTTCCGCAGTCTCATTGCCTGAGAAGGTATCTGGTCCCATCTGTCGGAACCATCTAACAGTGCCACCTGTCGGGGCTGGTGGAGGTGCTGGTACTGGTGTCGTGATAGGTGTCCTCTCTAGTACTGCCATCAGACTCTGTCGCAGTATCTCTGTCTGCTGCCACTGGGCTTGCATCATTGCCTGGAAGAACTGAAGCATCTATGGCTGGCCATATAGCTGTGGCATCTGGGGTGGATAAGGTGGGGGCGGTGGTAGTGGAATCTCTGGTTGTGCAGTAGGCGTCTCCTCAGATGTCGGCCTCTCAGTCTGCGACATTGGTGTAGCTCCTGAAGTCCAGTTCTCACAATGCTGCGTGGGGATCGTCTGGGAAGTCTGTCCCTCAGGCTGTGGTGTAGGATCGCCCTGCGATGTCTCGTGCCAATGTATCAGCGGGGTCTGTAGCGGGGGTTGCCCTTGGGGTACCTCATCTCCTTGAGTGGTGTTATCTGGCACCGCGGCACGGGGTGCTCCTTGTCCACTGCGCAAACTCATCTTGCTGCAAGAGGTAGAGCTTCATTAAAAGAGTACGAGAGCAAACAAACATGATGCAGATATTTAGAAGCAGTATGAAGGAAGTTCAAGGACGAATCAAAAGTGGATGAGAGCTAATAATTTCTATCCTATTGCAGGCTCGCTGGGCTTGTTATAATACCACAAGCAAAAAGAGGAGACCTGTATGGGCCACCACTAAAACCATGTCACGCCCCAGTCCCAAAATATATGGAACCAAGCCACGTGGCAATGGCCAGTTGACACGTCTCCGAGGATATCCCAATTTAATGGATCCACGAAGAGTGCTACGCTGTCCTATAATACTAACATGTCCAATATCAGTCAATAACAGGTAATCTAATCTCATCCACAATATAAAGAGCAAGAAATACTAAATAAACTGCTGGTTGATAAATACCAGTCTCAAGACATCATAGTACAACCAGTAATGTCTGGTGGGAACAAACCCACTGCTATGACAAAATAAAGTACTGAAATGAGATATAAAAGATAATGACTAGGGCATCAGTTGAGTAGATGATGATGCCCTCCATCTAGGCTAAAGGCCTACCAACTGGTCACGAAAACTCTGACGGTTGCACCTCCAACTTCTCAGCTATAGCAAATCTCGTCTCCTGTCCCGAGCCATATACGGTGGGGTAGTAAGCCTCGTCTAAATCTGGAAAGGTACCAGGTCCTCAGAGGGACGTAACAAGATACAAGAAAATAATATGCCATATATGAATACTGAAAAAAATAAATACAATAAGGGTGTGCTAGCCATCTAAGTAAATACAATATGAGGACAACGCTGGTGCGTATGAGTAGGTGTAGGCATAACGTCCATGCTCCGAAGAGAGTGGCATCAGTACAGTATATCGTCCATATCGCTCCGAAGAATATAGCATCAGTATAAAGGGAAAGTCATTGGATCTGAGGCTCCTCCGAACTACGGCTCCAATGTGTGTACCCCATACGCCTACTAGTTGTCCTCCCCGCCCAAATATAGATACACAAATCGACTACTCGACGTGCATACCCTGTATCTATATGCCAAGTCTCTAAATTATATCCTGACTACATACTAACCGTAATGTAGATTACACGCAACGATAGCTAGTCGAGTGCGCAAACCCGCATCCCAATATGAAAATATCACAGTGACCGTGTGAGGTGTCAGGTCTCAGGCAATAACAGGGTATCGTTCGATAGGTTGGGTCTGCTAAGAGCTAAGTCCATGTATAATAATCATAGACGTATCCGTCGAATACACCCGAGACAACTCGGACGCGCACAGTTGTATAAATTACGAGCAACAAGAATACAATACAACTTATGCATATTTAAATTAGACAGTAAATATAGTAAGGTATCTTGCATGTGTCCTGAAGCTGTGAATGCCAGAAGCCGGTTCCTGCAATATCCCCTGGCTGATCCAATGATCCTAACACACAATATAATATAACAACCAATCATCAGACACTATGCATTAACTATATATAATTACGACTCTATACTTGAATACTGTCACGAATTCACTATCGTTTGAGTACAACGTCACGTGTGCACGTAGCGAGGATGTACACGTGTTCTGTCTTCGATTAACATGTGTCTCGAGTCAATAATTATTACGTCTATGGTTTTACGAAGCTATATCACGACTCGTTGGATTACCCATCATTTAATTTCCATGTCAAAAGCACTAGGTCTAGGTCTACGCTTTAGGTGAATTATAAGTCTTAAATTACCGGTCATCTCATTAAGCTAATTATTACTTTATTAATTTCCATCTAACCTAATTAATACTCTTATGTAAGCATGACTTGTGTCCAACCTTAGGACACACAGCAAAACTTGGCGATACGATATACAAACTATACATAGTATCACGAGAAAGAGATCCAGCTAGGTTAAAGGCTATTAATACGTGTTCATAAGCAACGCGGCAACACGAAGAAGAAGTATTAGGACACAAGAGAGAAAGGTTCAGCGGATGATTACCTGATCGGCCGAGCGAGGGGGTTTGCTCGCTGGTTGGCTGTCTCTCTGGCGTGGACGGCTCAGGTCGGCGTGCACGGATCCGGTCTCACGGTGGTGGGGGTAGTCGGGATTTGGACAGTGGCTCGGGTGGCGTCAGGCGGCGTCGGGCTGGGTCCAGGCAGCGTCGGGCGGCGTCGGGCTGGGTCCAGGCAGCGTCTGGCGGGGGTCTTGGCAGTCGGGGAGGGCTTGACCCGGCTGGGCATTCGGGGGATGGATGGATGGGTGGTGTCGGTTGGTTGGTGATGGTGTTCCGACGGAGTTGGGCGGCTGAGATGGTGGTGGCCGGTGATATTGGGCGGTCGGGGAAAGAGCTCGGTGCAAGGGGGAAACGGCTAGGGTTTGGCTAGGGTTTTGATGTATAGTAAAATTAGGGTTCCATGTAGGAGCATGTATATTTATAGGTGTTGGCTCTCGTGGGCTAACCTTGGTATTTGGGCAGCCCAAGTCTCGAGGGTGGGTCTGGTCCATATTTAAGGTGTACACGGGCTTGGCCTAGTCCTGTTTCTTGGTGAGTTTGGCCTCCACTCAATTAAATTTCAAAGTTAATGCGCAAGGTGCTCACTTATGAATATTGTGAAACTAAGATGAGATGTAATAATGGGTATCTAAGTTTGCATGATGATCAGGGGCGTAGCTTGGCATGTCTAAGGGATGTTCGTGTCCTTGGATTGAAGGTAACTACTAGTGTGGCATTCCGATATCGTAGCAACGGTATGGTGTAATAAGACATGTGTACGTTAATCCTAATCGTATCAAGTTTAATCCTAGTCTTTATGATTTAATCCCAAAATAACCCTAAATTGGTCGAGGGGGTTTACACAAACAAACCTACTCGGCAGATAAGGCTCCAAGAAGACAAGGTTCCAATTTTGGTACACTAAGTGTGAAGGTCAGATGGAGAGTAACCAGCTGAAGAGCCTAGGAGATAATACCTGACGGTCAGCACTAGCATCACAGTGAACTCTATACACCTCATTCTCGATGAATGTTGGGACCGAAATAAAAAAAAAGTTTGCCACATAGGCGAGTGCGTGCTGACACACGGGAACTGCAGTGTGAGCCTAAGGCATCCTACCATATCGAAGAATAAAGGCGTTAACTTTCGTCATCATCCCCTCGAGGCCAGGACTTATTAGAGATAGGTAATGCATTAGCAACCACCCCATTAAATAATGATAAGATATCTCGACCCGGTTGAAATTCCCGGGATCGTCATAGTCCAGCACCTTGGTGGTAAAAGCACGAAGTTCGCGATGGATGCTGTAGACCATTGTTGGGAGTAAGACGAGGCGGTGACCAAAATCCAACTTCACAGCTGGGAGAATAAGATTATGGCTAGCCCTCTCAATCGACCCAGGACCTCCTGGAACTACGCAATTTCATAGCCATACCATCACGAATCCAGCCAGTACGTCTTTGTCCGATAATGGTTGGGTATCTTAATAAAAATAGTTGAAGGTATCGCCAGAGCTACCAAATCCCTCACCAGTTGCATTCATTCTCTTAGTGTTACGCACTAGATCACTGATGACTGTGTAAGACCGGGGTGTTTGAATGGTGACCTGGCCCGAAGCTGCAATTTCAAAAACATGATGGATCTATGTAGTGGTATAGGGTAATATCCTCTTCATTCTTTTATCCCTCTTCTTCGAGGTCTGCTGACAGGTGCTATAGGGACACAACAACATCGTATATCTCATAAAGGGCGAGTTCCATCTCCATGCCAGGGATTAAAAATGTCCTAGTACGACAGGTGTACATTTTGATCAAGGCCACAAATAACATCGAATTCTTCTCCAGGCCATAACAAGAACCCCTCATGGCATAATAGAGATTGGCCTCCTTCAAAAACTACTCATACTTCTCCAGTACCCACATGGTCAAAATGATCCAAGAAGGAGAATAATGCACCCAGTTGAGAAGGCATATTTTTCCCGTTGGTTAGGACCCCTTGTCCGTAAGCTGGTTTAAGAAGGTATCAACGTCGTAAAAATAAACATTTGGCCCCATTTTACTAGCGAAGACGTCGGGTTCCAACCCACAAAGGGAGTAAGAAAATGACTCCTTGAAAATCTTTACTTCCCTATTTAGCTTGGAGTTGTGGCGAATATGGCTGATCAGGACTCCCTTTTGGTCTGGGGTCAGATTGCCTAACATCTTCCTCAGAAGAGACACCATGTTTAAAGCCGACAAGGTTAAATGGTGCTCCATTGTAGGTATGTGTATTTTTATCCCGACAGAGGAGAAGTCCCAATTCTCTTTTAGCCTCACCACCTTGGGGTCTGAGATAGTAAGAGCACCATTGAATAGGAAGATGGGCTTTAAATGGGAAATATTCTTATTATCTACAATCGACCTGGAGTTCAATTGGCTGAACAAGTAAAATGAAGGTTGATTCGCTATCAACTTCAGCCTCGCCTCATATTGATCCTTGTTTATCTGGGCTTGGACATGTTCCACTATATGGTCAAATCTTACGACCAATAAATCCTGAGCATGCCTAATAAACACCTCCCCTGATGGAGCCACGGGTAAAGTTAATGCAAAGATCGAAAGACAGAAGACAGTTAGTGCCATCAAGATAGCATATGCACCAAGAGGCAACTTGGGCATACAAAGGCGTACGTGCGGCCAAGCCATGTCGGACGCATATGATGCCTTATATGCTGCCAAGTCATGTCAAGCACATAACAGGACATCATGAGTGAGACGCATGCGACCAAGTCATATCAGGACCTCCATGCGGCCAAGTGAGACGTATGTGAGGCTATCCATGCGGCCAGGTCAAGACCGAAGAATGCGGCTAAAGTGAGACCCACACATAAAACATGCGGCTGGGTCCTATGGAAAGTCCGCACATGTTCTAGTCCATGCGGCAGACTGTGTACAAAGCGTCCCAGTGTCCAGACCCATTCTTCTCATAAACTTGGACAGGCTATTGAACGTCTGGGTGGAAAGCTGGGGCCTCATCCTTGGCCATAGACGAGGACGCGGGGTGCTTCCCCTTGTTGTCAGCTTTCTTGGACTTTGACGAAGATGATGAAGCTTTGGGGGCCATGGCGATCAAGCAGAGAGACGGATATAGAGGAAAGGTCGAAGACTAAAGAGAAAACTTGAGTAGAGAGAAAATTTTCTCTCTCGTCGGCAAAAATACTTATTTATAGGGCAATGGAGATGGTGGTGACTCCTTGATTTTTGCACTGCATTGTGAGCATTAATTATGACAAAAATGCTTGGGTATTTTCTCTCAACCTTATCCTTTATGAAACCGTTACTTCGGGATCCTTACTGAGAGATGGTGCAGAATTCTAAGAAGATCCACTCAAGGATCAAGCCAATTCGGCATTAAATGGAGATTAGACAGCCTCACAAAGACTTGTCCATCCGACCCGCCCTCCATGCGGCCCAAAGTCATCTCCTCGATGCTTCCTATTCAAAGTATCCCAAATTTATCAATTTGAAAACTTTGAAGGGGGTCTTGTAGAAGCATAAAAATCTAGATCCATGTGCTCAATAAACATGCGCCCCATAGTCGACTCAGAAGAAATTAGGCTGCGGGATGACTATACGACCCAGAAAAAGCAGCATCCATGCGCCCCCAGATATTGGACGCATAAAGGCCTGAAACCAAGATTATGTCTGACACAGAATCCTAACAAAAAGGTTTTTCTGAACGATTCGAAAGATATGAGCACACTAAGCGATAAGAAGCTCTCGTCAGACTAATAATGACTTCTGACAAGCGTGTAAGGCCACGTGTATAAGGCCTCATGCATCCCAGACTCTATGCGCTCCATGCGACTTTGGCCCTATGTGTCCCCGACTCCATACGCTCCATGTGACTCTGGCCTCATGCATTCCAGACTCCATGCGTTTCGTGCGTCTCTGGTCCCATGCGTTCCAAACTCTACGAGTCTCATGTGTCTCTGGCCCCATGCGTTCCAAACGCCATGCGTCTCATACGTCTCAGACTCATTGCGTCCAACGTGGCAAGGTTCCCTGAGACAAAATATTTCTATTGCGATTCTATTCAAGTGAATGCAGGCCACGTGTCAAGCTGACCAAGTCACACAAACAAAAGGCAAAAACTTTCGGGATCTCCAACAATAGAAAATCCCAACAAAATATCCATATAACAGCTTGCCCTGGATTCAACCTATAATATGCGCCCATATTTATAATTGTATTCTGTTGATGGAGCCCCTGGGCCACCAAATAGAAGAACATACGACACCTATAGCCTATCAATATGATGGCTATAAATAGAGGCAACTTGGACATCCCAACGACTGGATTTTTCTGCTTCAGAGAGACCATACGCATCCAATCGAGCTACGTACGTGCACACAAAATCAGGAGAGAGAGAAGAGAAGAAAGCATCCCTCATTCACTGTCGGACAATCATTGGAGTAAAAGAGTCCTTGCAGTACTCGATCTCCATCGTCACACTACCTAGATAAAAAATTTTATACTTAGATTGTCTGTCTAGGATTTCTTTGTACACTTATTGTTGGTTATTAAATGAAGGTTTTCCAAACCTACATTAATGGTGAACAAAGAGATGGGATGATAACAGGACTTTGGACTTGGGCTTACCAAAGGAAATCCAAATTTAATTTTGGTTGGACTCAATTGATAGAAATGGGAAATTATAGGGATTGGCAAGGAGTAATAATATTTTCAGAGTAATAATGAACCTAATGATCAAAATATTTATAGACATGCTACTTAGTATTATTTAGTATATATGAAATTGAATATGTGTAATCTAATTAATTTATGAAAGCTTAACTACTAACTAATAAAATTTAAATTAGAATCAAATTATAAGTGTTATTAGTCAATTATCATAATAGTAACAAAGATAATATAAATGATAATAACAAAAACACATAAATTTTGTTGATATTATTTAAAAGATATAATTTTTTGAAATCTACATAAAAGAAAAGGAATTAAACCGATATTGATAATATAATTTAAAAGTAAGTATGATAAGGTTTATAACAAATTGATTCAGAAATTCAAATTTTGAAATTTTTAGGCAAATTGGGGAAGATAAAATTTGAAGATAAATTTTATGGCGTTTACATCCTACCCACCTTAGAAAAAATTTGTCCCCGAAATTAAAGACCGGACGAGTAGTAAAGAAGTCGAAAAGAGTTCGACAATAGATTCCAAAAGGAAATGACACAAACATATAACATATTGTTTGTCGCTAAAAAAATGTACGACAATGGAATTTAGAGCACGATAATTTGGGAAGAAGGACGAGAATTCGTTCGTGCAGACATGAACATCTCGGATGATAAAGAATTGCATGGTATGTACATCAAGAAAAAGTAACTCAAGATGGATGATCGAATCATGATTAGGGATAGGCTGAGCTTCTGAAGACTCTACGTATCCAAACTTTGGGCGATACATCTATCAGAAGGGGCTCTAAGTTTCTGGTCCTTGCACTTCACATCTCTTTGCCACGAACGATCATGGGGGACACAACAAGGTATTTTCCATACTATAATAAGGTATGCAAGTAGCACATGCAAATATAATACTATGAATACACACTACCATAGCTAGCTATGACAAAATTAAACCTTACCTATATTTGCTGCTTCTGGTGTCCATGTCTCCTCAGTTGTAATGGTTAAGGCATGATCTTATTGTTGTGCTCATGCCTATCATATGGCATGCTGGTATTGGTCCACAGAAAGTGGTCCTCTCGAATATCCTCCTAGTGCTAGTGGAATATAGGCTTCATCTCTAAAGTATGACGTCGCGGATACAGGTAGAACTGGTCTTCGAATATGCTGAATTGGCATATGAACTAGCTGGTGCATCATCGCTGGCCCACCATGTTGTTTCACATAATCACTCACTTGGTGTTGGTCGAAACCATAAGCCCAACACAAACCTAACTTCTTACGACAATCTCTCTGTATGTGGCCAGGCTTGATGCAGAAATGGCAAGTAGGACTCTCCAGAATCTGATATAGAACTACTCTCCGATGGTGGTGGGTCATGGGATGCTTCATGATTCCTCCCTGTGGTGCTCGAACTGGTGCTGCTGCTACATGTAGGCACTTCTGGCTAGCCTCTTTCTTGTTGACGCGCTCTTGACGTCTAGCTACTTTCAGAACCTCTGAGTATGAAGTAGGACCAATAGATCATATCAACCTCTGTAGCTCAAATATCAGGCCATATAAGAACTTCTCGGCCTTCTGTTCCTCAGTCTGGATCAAGTAAGGAGAAAAATGGGTCAAGCGGAGAAATTCAACATTGTACTCGTCTAATAACATACTACCCTGAGTTAGGTATATGAACTTATCACGGAGCTCTGCGTGGGCAATGGACGGAATGAACATCTCCTGGAAGAGTCTAGAGAACTTCTCCCAAGTGACACGATCTGGTCCTAGACACTGCTCCTCAGAAATCCACCAGTGACGTGCGTTGCCGGTCAGCTGCATCTTGACGGCGGTTATCCATCTCTCTCTTGGAAGCTCGGTCGTCTCCAACTGGTATTGAATGTTGTTAAGTTATTCATATACCTCAGTGGGCTCCTCCTTGCCAAAGAATGGAAGGGGCTTTAGTTGAAGAAAATTCATAATAGACCCAGTCGATGGCCGACATGCTGGTGGTATTGCATGCTACAAAGCTGTCACTATGCTCTCTCTCAAACTATCAGTCTAGCATTATTGGACCTGCTGCTGAGCCTCCTGCTGGACTTGTTGTTGGGCTTGCATCATGGCGTAGAACATCTGGAATATTTGCTAGGCATCCATCGGTGGGAACTGCTAGGGAAATAATATAAACGGCATCTGCGAAGCTGGTGGTATCGGGGCCTCCGGTGGATGCCGGTAATGAGGAAGAGACTGGTCATCTCGTATCTCTGGTGCATGATGATACGTCTGGCCGTCTATCATTTTTTGAGTCTCTGGTAGCTCTGGAATCAGCTGAAGTGTCTGACCCTCTTGAGCTACAATATCACTCGAGGTGATGGCCAGAGGAGCAACACTTCCACTACAAAAAATTATTTGTTTGTAAGAAAGAATAATTGTTAGAACGGACAGAGAACAAATGGGATGCAAGTTCAACCAACCAAGTTTGATACGAAAAGAAATTTCAAGAGCAATATTCAAGAAAACATGGATGAGATCCTAATCTTCCTAATCCTATTTATAGGCTCACATTGATACAATAATTAACGGAAGTGATAAACTTGACCTGCATGGGCCACCACAAAAACTATGTCATGCCTCAGTCCCAAAATATGCGGGACTGAGCCACGTGGCAATGGCCAACTACGTACTCAAGTGGACTTCATCTCGACTCGAATACATATAAGCTGTCTAATATGAACTCTAGTCCAAGAATCTATAAAATATATATGAACACGACAAATATCTAGATCTCATCCACAAGAACAATATATGAAACTAAGTAGCAAACTGGAATAAATGTTGAAAGTAAATATACTGTGAAATATCCAGCAAGAAATAATACCAAGTTGTGTGGAGACAAATCCACTACCAATAGACTAAAAAAAAGTACGATGAAGATAAAGAGAGTGTAAACTCCCTCACCCAAAATAGGTATTTTGTGTATATTTATATTATTATATTTATTATAAATATTGAATTTATTTAGAGTATTCTCTTAGTTAATTAGAAAATAATTTTTTTTAGTATATTTAATTTTATAAATATTTATTTAGAATTATTTTTAGGCTATTTTAGATTATTGGGATTTTTTCATAAATTTTTAGTTAATTAAAAACTAGTAACACTAATTTTTTAGGACTTTGAAGAATTTATTTTATGTTCAAACTTAATTAAAAATATCCCAATCTTTTATTTTAGGTTCTAAATAGTCAAATATATTTTCTAGAATTTTTTGGGAATTTTCTGAGTATTTTTAGTATTTATTGCGAGTAATTAGGCTAATAACTAATTTTTAGGATTTGTAAAATTTATTGTGCAATCCCAGGAATATAGAATGGACCCATATTATTTTCTAGGATTTATAATAATATTATATTTTTTTTTTAATTATTTCAGAATATTTGGAATAATTTTAGTATTTATTTTTAGTTATATGGGTAAAACCAATGTTTAAAGCTTCTCCTAATTATAGTAGAAAACCTATGAATATAAAATTATCCCATGTATTTTTCTAGGGTTTTTGGATTCAAAATAAATTTTTTGTAATTTTTTCAGATTTTTATGATTAATTTTAATATTTATTTGGAGTTATTTAGATTTAAAACGACTTAAATAATGTTTTGATAAAGGTAAATCAAAAATAAATAATATAACAAAACCATCCAATCAAATTCTGACACGTGTCAGCCTATAGATATCTCTTCAGCCGTAGGTATATATATATATATATATATATATAATAACCCTAATTATCCCATTATTTTAGAGAGAGAGATTTTGGAGAATTGTCATCTAGGATTCCTTCATCTTCCAGAAGCCATTGCGCATAGCTCCGGACTCCAAACGAGGCCTAGTTTCTTGCATTAGAAAGATACTGAGGTTAGCTTTCTGATTATATAAATTTTTTTACAAAATTATAAGTATTAAATTCTGGAAAATTCGTAGAGTACAGCATGTCCGAAAATAGACGTGTTTCAATGTTTTCGCGATTTCGGGAGAACCAGGAATCAGAATCATGAACCGTTTATAGTTTCGGAAATCTAACATCAAAATAATTTACATATGTTTTTCTTAGAATTTATTTCGAAGTATTTATATACTTTTAATTCTGTAGAACTTCTAGGTTAGAATTTAACCATCGGTGCACAATACAAAATTTGTATGTGCCATAATTTCCAAACGAGTTTGAATTCGGATGAGCCATAAATTCCAGCATATTTTTTACGCTAAAATCTACAGGAAATCATGCATGAAAGTTGAGTTTGTGTCGTTTGACTTTTCCGTCAACAGATCGCCTCGATTTGTGTGCCATGAGTCTCGAGTTGATAAAATTCAGTTTCTTTGGACAAAATTTAGGAATTAACATAAAAATCAGAATAATAAGATTAAAATAGGATTTTAGAGTAATTATTCCAGAATTAAATAAATTAAAATAAATTATCTTTTGACGTGATAAATTTGTAATACATAGGCTATTTTGACTGTGACTTGGACTCTGATTCATACCAGCAGCAGGACCCCAGACGAGTACATTCTCTGACAGTGTTCCAGTAGGACGTAGTATTTAGCCACCACGGTTAGTTTACATCAGACCCTGAGTCGGAGAACCCAACGCGCGTTCGTACATTTACATGTACACAAATATTATTCAGTTTGGTATATATATTTATGTACGTAATTACTATATGTATTCCAATAATTATGTAAATAAATTGATGGTTATATTATTATATAGTTATATGAATATATATGTAAGTAAATGCTAATTGATAATTATGACTAAATATTCAGACTGTACGACCCTAGGACACCGTGGACTATCCCATACTTACCTTGACCATGTTGACCCTAAGAACTTGTGAATTTGTCTGCCTTGCGTACATTAATGTACTGGCATAGACACCTGTCAGTTGACTAACTGATTTCGTACAGTACTTGAAGACGCGACACCCGCGTAATTCAACTCGTAATTGACCGTGTTAGATGACTAGTGTTACCCTAGTATACCCCCTGAGTCCAGTGTAAATGTGGTTGTGTATGTGCTAGTATAAAGACTAATGATTCTATTGTATTATATTTATGTGTACATAGGATATTGGATTTATTCTGCACGATTTCTGGAGCAGATTATTGGTACATTGCAGCTTCCTTGCCAGTCAAGTATACATTGCCATTGTACTGTTATTTATATTCCATATGTTGCATGCATCTTTATTTTCTGTCTTTAGTTCATATATTTTAACTGTTATATAAAATGTGCGCGAAGGTGTCGTCGCGGTATATTTTTATTTATGTAATTGTATTGACCTTGTTTATGAGACTACCCCATTATCATGTAGCACCATTAGGTTTCATTTGACTGTGACACATTTTTACACGTGTTGTGAGTCTCATATAGATTACGGACGCACGTATTGACTGATCATCGGTACGTGTGGGACGTGCATTAGGAATAACTGCTGTTAGAAACTTTGCATGCTAGTAGACTTAGCAGTTATTAGAGGTCTAGGGGCATAGCCTATTATAGTACGGTGGTCCCATCCTTGTCCTTGTTTGGTTGAAGGATTGAGCCAGGGTACTAAGAATAGGCTATGAACCCAATTGTGTCATGGATGTGATATGTTTAGAGTATGGGGTGGGGAGAACAACAAGTACCGCTTTTGAGCTCCTTTACACTTTTTCTATTGTGCGGCCGGATTCTCCGCTGGAGATACCGGCGATGATGACCACTATATATTATGTATTATCAGGCGGGCCTCCGCCGTTCAAAAGATGACGTGCCTTTTAGGCCCCTGGATCTCCAATAGAGAACCATGCCAAATCCCAGGTTTTCAGCCAGATAGCTCACTTGTGGGGAAAGTTGTTCTTAACTGCATTCACTTAGACGTTAGGCGACCCCTTTGGATATTTATTTCAGTACTTTATTGGCATGTGTTTAAGTATCTTGTTATGTCCCTCTGAGGACCTGGTCCCCTGCCAGGTATATCTGTTCTTGAGTATTCGCAGGAACGCAGATTCGGATGATTACTTATGTTTCGAGGATGTCTTCTCTTCGAGCCCGTGATGGATAGCTGGTATTCTTATATAGTATTTATTGTGTTGTACTCATATTGTATTTACTTTTCCCATTCGAGTTGGTAGTGGATTTGTTTCCATCCAACTATCATCCTTAGATACTTCTTATTGAGATCTAATTTCATAGATACTGGTTATTTATTTCTATATGATTTTGGTGGATGAGATTTAGATTTTACCATGTGACTTGTATTACATTTTATACCACTTGTGGATTTGATATTCATATTACAACGTACGTATGGATTTGGTTTCCATATATTGAAGTTGCCATATCCATACGGCTGGCACGCTTACGTGTCCTAGTCCTACATATTTTTAGGACTGGGGCGTGACATATTTTTGTGGTGGCCCATGCAGGTCGATAGCATATTGTCTCGGTTAGGTTACTGTACCAAACAAGCCTGCACCTAGGACTAGAGTATAGGATCTCATCCACAATTGACTATGATTCATCTTTCTCGTCTCTGTTCTATTCGAACAATTGTATCATGCTTGATTCCTGTACTTTCCTAATAAGTTCATTGAGTACATTTAGCCTTCTGCTAGAATATAGGAACCCTTGTTATTAGGATGATAATTAGAGTAGCACACCTATTAAGATTACAACGAGAATATAGACACACCACTAAGTTTAAGATATCTAGTGAACCCTAGAATTCTTTATCTTTAGATGGGTATACCATTACCCCTTGATGTATTATGAAGACTTAAGAGTAGTATAGATACTACTAGAGTTAGTTAGAAGTTTACCATAATATTTGACCCTAGTATAGGAAACCAATAGAAAACCAAAATTGAATATTAGGACTGAACCTAACCTACACAGTTAGATGAGTATTGGAGAACTACAAACTTGGATCATTGCCTTATCATTAGTAGACAGCACCCTAGGAAGCCTAGAGGAATGTAATCAACCATTTATTTTCCTAATCATACCTCAAACATAGCAACTAGCATACTACTTTCCCTTGGAAAACCATGATGCTATCTAGAGCCCCCTATTTTAAATTTCATAAATTATTCCTCTGCAACCTTAATGTTCGCTAATTACGCGACGAATAAATTATCTTCTTTTCTTCTTCATCTTTCAACTCGTGCCACTTGACACCTCTCATTATAGACCAAGTGATTGTGTTCTTTGATAGGATATATATAGCTTGCTAGGATTATAGTTGTACTCTTAAATTTTGAATTGTGTACCTTGTAGTTAGAACCTGATAGTTGAGTTGTTCAATTAGATTATGATGATTACCCCTAGTTGTAGACCCCATAATTTATACCCTCACCTCGATACAAGTTAGATCCCTTCCCCCTTAACGACTAGTAACTCTTCTATTCTCGCTATTGACATATGTTCTATGAGCACTATGATTAAGACTTAAGGTGACCCTTACCTATATAATGCAATAGGAGACCCTAATAAGTACCAAGATCTTTCCTCATATACCCTAATAAAGAGTTTATGTTTTATTTATATGTACAAGATTATTTTGTAGGATCCTCTTAAGACTGTCACCGTATTAGTTTATTTCTTTTAAGTTGGGTAGTATGCCTCACAACCTAGTATCACATAGTCCACTTGACCCATCGAGGTAGTGTAACTGAATGACATTAATTATATATTAGCAAAAAACGATAGTGTTTATTCAGATAATAGAATTTAGAGGTCCTTGCCCTATTTGGTCGACTAACGACTTAAACAAGGAGGTCGTATGATAACTGTAGAGATTGTAGAGTCTTTATTATTATTGCTTATTTTGTTCTTGTTTTGTGAACTTGCATTAATTTGTACCTTCTTTTATCAAAATCCAGCATAATTATATTTGCTGTACTACCTTGACTCATGCTGCTATTATAGCCTAGTTTTTGCAAGCCTATTCTTTATCGAGCTTGTTCATGATATGTATTATTGGAGCGCTACAATACTACATTTCAGAATCAGTATACTACGGTCTGATCAACCATAGTGCACTTGATTCGCCCTTCGCATAACTACTTTACGAGGATTGAGATATATAGTCGACTAGTAGACGGAGATACGTACCCTTAGACGTGTATGAGCATATCGTATCGGTTACATAACTGTACTAATACGAGCATGCGAACAAAAAATTACCAAATAGGACTTCAATCCACAACTGCTTTGACAATTCCTATTTGAATTCTTTAAACGCCTTGATCCCGATACTTCTATTCTATTACCTCGCCCTTTAACTCTTTATTATTGATCTCCGTCTTCCCTTATTTCGGAAAGACGAAACCTCGTGCTTGGTATAAGTTTGATACACAGAGAGTACTAGATATACCCTATAGACCGATCACATACTTGAGGATTATTCTTTCGTAATTAAGGATATATCATATATGATATAATCGGCGTTGAAGTTTTGAGGATTGAATGGCATGAGTAAATAAATTAAGGAATATTTTTCTTAAAGTATATAGCCTTCTGTGATAGATGGGTAAATTCTAAGTTGGGTAGCAGTACATTGGCAACTCGAGAGGAATTTTTTTTAGATTGTGATCGAGTAAGATTAGATTGGGAGAGGTTCAAGCCATTTTAATTTTGAGAATTTTAGAAGAATGACTAAGATGATGAGGATTAATGAATTTTAAAAATCTTGATATTGAGGACCCAATATTTATACCTTAAGTACATAATTTAAATTTTTGAGTATTGAAGGTAAAATCATCAATTTGAATTTGAAGGATAAATATATAATTTCAGACTTGAATATTGGTAGACTGCATTTAAATTATTTTTCAATTTGATGATTTAAATTAAGAATTAAAATTTGATGGTTGGAATACCTATTTGAAATATTGAGGATGTGAATGGAATTTAAAAAGTTGAAGAATACAAAAATTTATAAGTAAAAATAGGAATAATATTGGACTCGAATTACTTCTAGAGAAGATTATGATAGTTGAAGATCGTGAGGTAAAATTTGATATGGGTTATTTAAATCTTGAAGATATTATATGGATTCAATTTAAATTTGGGTATTGATGATTTGGAAAAGTGAGAAGAGATTACAATAGGTTGAATTTTGATTTGAACAATGATTATCTTAATTTTGAAATGATCGCGATAGATTTGAATAGATTTTGTTATTTAGTTTTTGAAAGAGATTGCGATTGACCTACTTTATGTACGAATGTGAAAGATTTAACAAATTATGCCTTATTTTAATTTCGAGGACGAAATTGTTTTAAATTGGGTAGATTGTAAACTCCCTCACCCAAAATAGGTATTTTGTGTATATTTTATATTATTATATTTATTATAGATATTAAATTTATTTAGAGTATTCTCTTAGTTAATTAGAAAATATATTTTTTAGTATATTTAATTTTATAAATATTTATTTAGAATTATTTTTAGGCTATTTTAGATTATTGGGATTTTTCCATAAATTTTTAGTTAATTAAAAACTAGTGACACTAATTTTTTAGGACTTTAAAAAATTTATTTTATATTTAAACTTAATTAAAAATATCCCAAACTTTTATTTTAGATTTTAAATAGTCAAATATATTTTCTAGAATTTTTTGGGAATTTTCTGAGTATTTTTAGTATTTATTGGGAGTAATTAGGCTAATAACTAATTTTTTGGATTTGTAGAATTTATTGTGCAATCCCAGGAATATAGAATGGACCCACGTTATTTTTTTAGGGTTTATAATATTATTATATATTTTTTGAAATTATTTCAAAATATTTTGAATAATTTTAGTATTTATTTTTAGTTATATGGGTAAAACTAATGTTTAGAGCTTCTCCTAATTATAGTAGAAAACCTATGAATATAAAATTATCCCAAGTATTTTTCTAGGGTTTCTGGATTCAAAATATATTTTCTGTAATTTTTTCAGATTTTTATGATTAATTTTAATATTTATTTGGAGTTATTTAGATTTAAAATGACTTAAATAATGTTTTGATAAAGGTAAATCAAAAATAAATAATATAACAAAACCATCCAATCAAATTCTGACACGTGTCAGCCTATAGATATCCCTTCAGCCACAGGTATATATATATATATATATATATATATATATATATATATATATATATAATAACCCTAATTATCCCATTATTTTAGAGAGAGAGATTTTGGAGAATTGTCATCTAGGATTCCTTCATTTTCCAGAAGCCATTGCGCATAGCTCTGGACTCCAAACGAGGCCTAGTTTCTTGCGTTAGAAATATATTGAGGTTAGCTTTCTGATTATATAAAAAATTTTATGAAATTATGAGTATTAAATTCTGGAAAATTCGTAGAGCACAGTATGTCCGAAAATAGACGTATTTTATTGTTTTCGCGATTTCGGGAGAACCAGAAATCAGAATCATGAACCGTTTGTAGTTTCAGAAAGCTAACGTCGAGATAATTGACATATGTTTTTATTAGAATTTAATTCAAATTATTTATATACTTTTAATTCTGTAGAACTTCTAGGTTAGAATTTAACCATCGGTGCACAATACAAAATTTATATGTGCCATAATTCTCAAACGAATTTGAATTCGGACAAGCCATAAATTCTAGCATATTTTTGACACTGAAATCTACAGGAAATCATACATGAATGTTGAGTTTGTGTCATTTGACTTTTCGGTCAACAGATCGCCTCGATTTGCGTGCCATGAGTCTCGAGTTGATAAAATTTAGTTTCTTTAGACAAAATTTAGGAATTAACATAAAAATTAGAATAATAAGATTAAAATAGGATTTTAGAGTAATTATTCCAAAATTAAATAAATTAAAATAAATTATCTTTTGACGTGATAAATTTGTAATACATAGGCTATTTTGACTGTGACTTGGACTCTGATTCATACCAGCAGCAGGACCCCAGACGAGTACATTCTCTGACAGTGTTCCAGTAGGACGTAGTATTTATCCACCACGGTTAGTTTACATCAGACCCTGAGTCGGAGAACCCAACGCGCGTTCGTACATTTACATGTACGCAAATATTATTCAGTTTGGTATATATATTTATGTACGTAATTACTATATGTATTCCAATAATTATGTAAATAAATTGATGGTTATATTATTATATAGTTATATGAATATATATGTAAGTAAATGCTAATTGATAATTATGACTAAATATTCAGACTGTACGACCCTAGGACACCATGGACTATCCCATACTTACCTTGACCATGTTGACCCTAAGAACTTGTGAATTTGTCCGCCTTGCGTACATTAACATACTGGCATAGACACCTGTCAGTTGACTGACTGATTTCGTACAGTACTTGAAGACGCGACACCCGCGTAATTCAACGCATAATTGACCGTGTTAGATGACTAGTGTTACCCCTAGTATATCCCCTGAGTCCAGTGTAAATGTGGTTGTGTATGTGCTAGTGTAAAGACTAATGATTCTATTGTATTATATTTATGTGTACATAGGATATTGGATTTGTTCTGCGCGATTTCTGGAGCAGATTATTGGTACATTGCAGCTTCCTTGCCAGGCAAGTATACCTTGCCATTGTACTGTTATTTATATTCCATATGTTGCATGCATCTTTATTTAGTTCATATATTTTAACTGTTATATAAAATGTGTGCGACGGCGTCGTCGCGGTATATTTTTATTTATGTAATTGCAATAACCTTGTTTATGAGACTACCCCATTATCATGTAGCACTATTAGGTTTCATTTGACTGTGACACATATTTTTACACGTGTTGTGAGTCTCATATAGATCACGGACGCATGTATTGACTGATCATCGGTACGTGTGGGACGTACATTAGGAATAACTGTTGTTAGAAACTTTGCATGCTAGTAGACTTAGCAGTTATTAGAGGTCTAGGGGCATAGCCTATTGTAGTATGGTGGTCCCATCCTTGTCCTTGTTTGGTTGAAGGATTGAGCCAGGGTACTAAGAATAGGCTATGAACCAAATTGTGTCATGGATGTGATATGCTTAGAGCATGGGGTGGGGAGAACAACAAGTACCGCATTTGAGCTCCTTTACACTTTTTTTATTGTGCGGCCGGATTCTCCGCTGGAGATACGGGCGGTGATTACCACTATATATTATGTATTATCAGGCGGGCCTCCGCCGTTCAAAAGACGACATGCCTTTTAGGCCCCTGGATCTCATATAGAGAACCATGCCAAATCTCAGGTTTTCAGCCAGATAGCTCACTTGTGGGGAAAGTTGTTCTTAACTGCATTCACTTAGACGGTTAGGCGACCCCTTTGGATATTTATTTCAGTACTTTATTGGCATATGTTTAAGTATCTTGGTATGTCCCTCTGAGGACCTGGTCCCCTGCCAGGTGTATCTGTTCTTGAGTATTCGCAGGAGCGCAGATTCGGACGATTACTTATGTTTCGAGGATGTCTTCTCTTCGAGCCCGTGATGGATAGCTGGTATTCTTATATAGTATTTATTGTGTTGTACTCATATTGTATTTACTTTTCCCATTCGAGTTGGTAGTGGATTTATTTCCATCCAACTATCATCCTTAGATACTTCTTATTGAGATCTAGTTTCATAGATACTGGTTATTTATTTCTATATGATTTTGGTGGATGAGATTTAGATTTTACCATGTGACTTGTATTACATTTTATACCACTTGTGGATTTGATATTCATATTACAGCGTACGTATGGATTTGGTTTCCTTATATTGGAGTTGCCATATCCATACGACTGGCATGCTTACGTGTCCTAGTCCTACATATTTTTGGGACTGGGGCGTGACTGAGAGTCTAAGTTCACTGAAACTCTGTGGGATCAATCCCGTAATCCTCTGCTGAAGTTACGTCTGTTCTCGATCTCGATCCGAACTGGTGTACTATGCTTGGAAATGAACGAGGTCCTCAAAGGGACATAACAAGATACATAGAAGCAGGCCTAGCTAACATTGTAATCATGCAGGAAATAGAAGAAGAAAATATAAGGTGTGCTACTACTAGCCAATCTAATTGTAAATGCAAATTGAGGGCAACTTCCGCACTTGGACTGACCGACTCTGGTATACGGGTAGCGCTCAACAGAGCCACCAGCAAAGACTCGTCGGGTAGTGCTCCTCTAGAGTCACTAGCCAAAAACACAAATACACGGGTAGCGCTCGCTACGAGGCACTAGCAACCCAGACGTAGACACAACATAGCCTAAGCGTAGTGATTGTCCACCCCACCCAATGCAGCTATTGAAATCTGGTCTATGTCAAATATAATCACGGAAGTACCAACTATCCACGGGTCAAGTGAAACAACGGAAAACATAATGAAAACAAATAAGCATAGGGATACTAAGCTAATATGCATGAAAATCTCGTGTAAAAAATTAGTTTCATCATAATAAGACAGACATACAACTAATGACAGGTATAAAAATAAAAGCAGAGAAATATAATAATAAAATAGGCATAAGAAGCAGATATAAGCATGAGATACTGTAACTGATGGCAAGGTATACTTGCCTGAGGTCCCAAGTTGCTCCAATTGTGAATGCCACAACCTATTTCAAACATATAGATAAATGCAATAATTTATTGGTACTAATTATGAATAAATATTTATATACAAATATCATAATATCATATGTTTTCTATATTTGGTATTCCTAAATAGTTTCTGATAACAACCAAACCTATGCTAAAAGTCCATAGTTAAGTTAATAATAGCTATGATTTGCAAATACCAATTTAAATGGGGGTATAAATGCAAGTTGCCAACCCTTGCTTTTTGAATAAAAAAGAATGGGACAAAGAGTCACATGAGTGGTCTGCTAGCTATATAGGCTTGAATAGTTTATAAGAGGAGAATTCTTTCAACGCGACTTTACTACATGAATAGTATAGTGTTGTTACTAGCAACACTCTTCTTCTTCATCCTCTTTATGAACAAAAATATATATGTTATATTTTTTCCTCTCCTCTTCTATTAATTACTACCAATATAGGTGAAGAAAAATAATGTATTATTCTCCATCAGCTTCCTACATGAACAGTGACTACCTCTGATATACTACACTCATATCCTCTTCTAATTACCCTATTACTACAAAGGAAATACTTATTTTACTGCTTCTAACCCAACGACAGTTGTTTAAGGAATCTATAGGCCGATAAGCAATTACCTATTTATATATAACTCTTGGTGATAGTTTGCCATTAAGCAATTTGGAGGGCTAAGAAAAATATTACCTATAATATGCAAGTTTTGCTATGACATTTGAAGTCTGAACTGAGCGGTAAGCTCTGTTATATCTTCTTCTGCTCGACTCGTCGGCCGGGTCATCGGCGGGTAGGTTCAGTCATTCAACGTCTGAGCTCTTGACAACGACTTGATCTCGAATGGATTCATGACAACCGATCGGCAGAGGGCGACGGGTAGTTCCACGCCTGAGGGGTCATTGTTAAAGTAGTCGGGGAGGCGAGTTCGGTGCATCGGCAGCCGCCTAAAAAGATTTTGAGTATGGCGAGGTCCCGAGTGTCACGACTCGTACCTGCATGGTTGGGGCACGAGTACGTGGGTACGTCTAGCCTACGCTGCAGCATCGGCGCTAGAACGCTGTCTAGATTATCCTTATCTATCTATCTATCTATCTATCTATCTATCATACTAGTATAACCAGTACTACCATGTACTCAATCACATAATCTAAAAGAAGAATGAACACGAAAGATAATCAATAACATTCCATAAAGAAAGAACTAGACATGATATGGGAAGAAACACTAACTAGAACTCTACAAAAATTATCTCAAGTCCACAGGGTAATAGCAGTCCAATCTAAGGAACCATTCTGGGATCTCGGAATGGAGAGCACAACCATCACTGAAAAATATTATCCAATCAGGAAAGGAGCGAAGTACACCTCTAACAACAATTCTAATAAATAATAAAGACTATATAAAAGTAAATAGAGAGCATATACAAGATGAATAGAGCATGGTAGAAATATACAGGAATAAGATAATATGGAAAATACATACAAGAGATACGAACATCATATATAGAATCAAGAAATACATCTAAGTAAGTGGGTACTAGTGACAACATATTATCGGCTTGGGTACTGCTCAAGAACCACGGCCTGGTTAATCATACGTGCGGTGCATTAGTAACACTATACAAGAAAAACATGAACTGCGGGATATGATCACATATATACACTAAATAATTTCTACCCTCGACTGGTATAATGGATCCAACTATGGCATGTTATAACACGGGATTCCATAAGAAGGGCGCTAATCTTCTCATGCATCAGTGTTCATATATGTACAAGAACAATGGGCTCGCACAAGAAATACGCCATGAACTACCAGGAATAATATCTCATAATGGGATCCAGGAATACCAATCAGTGTAACCAAGAGTCAAAAAAATCAGGGATATACACACTAAATACAAGAAATATAGAGGATATCATAAACGAAAAACTGTCAGAGAATGTACTCACCTAGAATTCGGAGTAAAGTATAAAACTGCATCCGAAACAGTGCCACAAAGACCTAAATATGGAATATTATATCAATACAATATTTTGGAAAGATAAACAAGTTAAACTAGTCAGGTTCTAGGTCTTTGAGCCATCTCTAAGTCAAAATAGTCAAACTAGATAAACTCTAGGTCAAACTAGTCAAATTGGTCAAACTAGCCATTTCTATATTGTATTAACCTATATCTAGGTTTCTAGGTTGGTATCTTGATGATGCTAGTCATCTTAGCTAGTATTGGGTACTATTATACCCTATATACTAATATAACTCATATACACTTACTAGATAATATAGTATCAATATCTAATATATATAAGTTATACAATACTATATACAATATAAATTATACTAGTATTACCTTAGTATCTCTACCATTATTGATATTTAGGTATACCAATATTAATACCTAACATAAGTATCTCTTGATACTAACACTCATGACCAACACTTACCTTGTTACCTTGTCACTCAAGATACTAACTCCCATAATATCCTTTACAGTCATATCTAAACTTATTAATATAAATACC
Source organism: Iris macrosiphon (assembly GCA_036927795.1). Taxonomy (NCBI): domain Eukaryota; kingdom Viridiplantae; phylum Streptophyta; class Magnoliopsida; order Asparagales; family Iridaceae; genus Iris; species Iris macrosiphon. The sequence goes on from JAYESA010000007.1 coordinate 62,693,477, forward strand.
TATATATTTACCTTAACTATAAAAATATCTTGACACTAAAATCATACTTTAACTTGCTAACCAAATACCAATACTCCAAATAACTGATGATCCCTTCATCTCAACACCACACCATAATCCTCATCTTAACTTCCTTACTGATACATCATACATAATGATAACTCTAACATCAACACTGTAAGCCCCAACTCATAACTCATTTGCAGGCGATGCTCACAGAGTTCTCACATTTGTATTGAATCCGTATTGACAATACTTGCACAACCTAACATATAGATTTATCACATAGGTGTACACACATTCAAATTTCCACTGGTACCAAGTATTCCCCCCTTCCTCTCAAATTTGAGCCTCGACCCTTGATACTGGACTGATATATTTCAAGTATCAGAACAGAGTTGAGTGTAAAACCCCTAATTTTAAAACATATTATAAGTATTTAATTAATTATTAAATTAAATTAATTGCATTAAGTCCATATATTAGAAAATAGAATCTATTGAATTTAATTACTAGGTAAATATTCATCTAGAAATTATTGATCAAACTATTATTTTTTATTTTAATTTATTTTAGGAAATATTGTAGAAGGATGATATATTATTTTAAGTACAATAAATTTTTCTGGAAATTATTACCATATATATATGTAGATGTATATATATATAAATAAATAAATAAATAAATAACCCTTAAAGACTAAACCTAAACCTAAGTCTAAAGCCTTAGGCCCAGAGCCCATTCCCTTAATCACTAAACCACTAACACCTTAAAACTAATTTTTCTTAAGCCTAAGTTCCTAACCCACCCTCCTAAGCCCAGCAGCAAGACCGCAGCTCACCCCAAACCCGCGGCTACACCCGCGGCCAAACAACTCACCACTCTCTCTCTATATATATATAAGTAACATATTCCAAAACCTAAACCCTAACCCTAAATCTATACTCCGCGACACCGACCCAGCGCCTCCCAACCACCTCGACCTAGCCGCAGACCGGAGCAACCGCAGCCACCGTGTCAACCGCGCAACGCCGCGACTGGAATTCGCAGCAACGACCCCGACTTCCCGTACTATTTTTCGTTCCATCTTGCGACCAAATTCTGATCCATCTTCTCTGGTATGTTCACGACCTATCCCCCTTCCAACTATGTATATTAGTTACCATGGAACAACGTTATTAACTAGGTAGAAATCGACGCCAAGTTGAGAAAAAACTATAATATTTTAACTACAGAAAACTGTTGCGATGACCCATATTTAGAGACCAATATCTTCCACCACAGACATCCAAACTTAAATTTTCTTTTTGCTATGTGAAGACCATATAATCGAGATCATTTTTTATTAACTATATTATTTTATTTGTTGTTATATGTAGAAATAAATTGGGTTAAAAATCAGGAAAAACATATTTTCGAAACTCTAAAATTTGCGATACGGAACGCGCCCCGCCAAACGAGACCGCCCCGTCGTGTAGCAATTGCACTGAAAGGCGTGTATGGTATATCCTGATGTGTGAGCTTTTACGGAAACTGATTTGGACGTGTGTGTGCGTCGGAATCAACCGTATCCATAAAAAGTTTCCGTATCGCAACTTTTGTAAAACACTACATCATTTAGTGTACGCTCGTCGGAACGCGACGAAACATGCGCCATTGGATTCGTAGTATCACGCTGGTCCTGTGACCCAAGTTTCACTCGATTCCGAGACAGTTGACCAAGCCTCCTATTTGCGGGCCCTACGGTTGACTTTTTGGGCGAATTTGTGTTCGGCTCAACGGAATCTAAAATTGGACATACAGTTGATTTCGTATTGACGTTTAGAATTTTTTTGACCTATAATTTATTCCATTTAGAGACCTTTACCCCTGACATGCTTTTCGGTGCAAAGTGGGCCACATGTAGACCCGCTTTGACCCAAAATTACCATTTTGCCCTTATGTCCAAATTGGACAAAAGGGTAGTATTTTCTAGCTATCTCGCTGATTCTAGGAACGTTGGTGATATTTTCAGCATCCAGAGACATTTATTCGGAGGCCTTAGTTCCTGATCCTTTGTACTTGACATCGGGACGCTTAAACTTTACAGATTGCTTGCCAGTCAAGTATACCTTGCCATTGTACTGTAATTTATATTTTGTATGATGCATGTATTTTATTTTTATCTATTTAGTTCATATATTTTAAATGCTATATAAAATGCGCGTCCAAGGATAACTTGGATGCAACGACGACGGTGGCGTCGTATTCTATTTTTATTATATGTATGCATGTTGACCTAGCTTATGAGACCACCCCATTATCATGAGGCATTTTATGTTTCATTGGACATAACATAGTTATTAAATGAGTGTGAGTCTCATGTAGGACACAGACTTGCGTATTCGGCTGGCCACTAGTACGTATAGGTCGTGCAACGGATAGGGATAACTGCCGATAGAAACATTGCATGCTTGAAGACCTGGCAGTTATTTAGAGGTATCATCGTGTCATGGATGTGACATGTTTAGAGCATGGAGTGGGGAGAACAACAAGTAAGGCATTTGGACACCTTTGTACTTTCATTTTTGTAACACGTACGCTCCGCCGGAGATGCGCGGTCATGATGACCCCTATATTATGAAGTTCAAAAGACGTCATGCTTTGTAGGCCCTGAATCTCCAAGAGAATCATGCCAATCCTATTTTGGCCAGATAGCCCACTTGTTGGAAAGTTGTTCTCAAACTGCATTCACATAGATGGTTAGGCGACCCATTTGATGTTTATTTTCAGTACTTTATTGACATGCTTCTATGTATCTTGTTATGTCCCTCTGAGGACCTGGTACCTTTCCAGATATAGACGGACAGGATTATCCATAGGAGTACGAACCCGGACCTGACGCTTCATACCAGATTGAGGAGGTCTTATCTTCAAAGTACCTTTGATTCACCGTAGCTGATGGATATTCTAGTTGCTATTTTCTTTATTGACATTTATCTTATATTAGAGTTTGATCTTTTATCTCATTTAGTAGTTTTAGTATAGTCGATTTGCAGTGGATTTATTTCCACCCGACTATCATACTTTGAGACTTCATATTTGATATTCAGTTATCTATTCCTATTTCCTTATTTGTGCTGTGGATGAGATATATATTGCGTGTGACTTATTGACAGTATATTACCACTTGTGGATTTGATATTCATAATACAGCGTACGTGTGTGTATGGTTTCCATATATTGGAGTTCGTATATATACGACTGGCGTGTTACGTATTCCTAGTCCTACGTATTTTGGGACTGGGGCGTGACATATTTTTCTGGTGGCCCATGCAGGTCTAGAATATATTGTCTTGGTTATGTTACTGTATCGAGCAAGCCTGCGTATAGGAATAGAGTATAGGATCTCATCCACGCTTGACTAAAACTCATCTCCCCTTTCAACTATCCTATTTAAATGCTTGTATACTGTTTGATTCTTGTACTCCTTCTAATCGTTTTGTCCACCTCTTGCAGAGAGATGGATTCACGTAGTGGATGTACTGCCGCCGGAGGCGACATACCTTCAGGAGTCAACGGCCAAACTCGAGGGGAGACCTCGACGACTCCTAGAATTCCGGAGCCGGATGGGCAGACTCACAATCCAGATCCATTTGATCTTTTCGCAGTGCCTAATGAGACTTTTTCAGCTTCATCGACACCACAGGATGGCCAGACACAGCTATTCCAATTCTTCTAAATAATAATACAGGAACAGAGACAACAGGCGGCCGCGCTAGCTGTAGAGCAGAGGCAGCAAGCGACAGAGCAGAGGCAAGAATTTTTGGCAGCACTTGAGAGAATGGCTGTACAGGCTTCTGTACCAGCTCAGGCACTAGTTCCAGTACCGCGAGCTAGAGTTGGTTCAGTCAAGGACTTTATACAGATGGGTCCCAAGCCATATAAAGGCACTGAAAGCCCAGAGGAGACTACAAACTGGATTACTCACACCAAGAAGTTATTAGAAGCATCACAGCTGCCTACAAATCTATGGATGACAGGCGTAAGGACGCAACTAGATGGTAATACTCATTACTGGTGGGAATCAATGGAGCGCAAGTTGGGTACGATCAGACTTGGGAATAATTCTTGGAGTGCTTTGAGAGGAAGTACTTCCCGGACACTGTAAGGGATACGTTGTACGATCAGTTTCTTCATCTAGAGCAGGGGAACAAGACAGTTGACGAGTATAATGCAGAGTTTATTCGCCTTAGTAAATATAGCACTGCCCTGATACCGAATGACTTGGAGAAGGCTAAGAGGTTTCACCGCGGACTGACTCAGGAGCTCCAGCACTAAACTAGCTCACAGTCCCGGATCTCTTATGCCGAATTATTGACAAAAGCTAGACTACAAGAGGCCATCAACAGGGGAAAAGGAGGTCAACTGAAGACACAGCAAGGACCAGTAAGGACACAGCAAGGAGGACCTATCAGACGTCCTTTGGCACAGCAACCACAGCATCAGCACAGAGCGGGACCGTACCAGACTTTGGAGAAGCCCCACGGTAATTATTGTAGGAAACGCGGGCACATTTTGAGAGACTGTCAGACTCGTTTGGGACAATATATGAGATATGGTTCCGGACAGCATATGGTGAGAGACTGTCCAATACAGCAGACATTGGCGCTTCCATCGCCAATACAGAGACTAGCACTTCCAACACAGAAGCCAGTTCAACAGATGACTAGCCAGGAGTGTAGAAGCATGAAAATATGCTGGAGAATTATACGCGTAAAACCCCTAACATACATGAAGCACCCATAAAACAGAAGCTTCAGAACTATACGCGTAAAACAAAACTTCAGTGCTGCCCGCGTAAAGCAGCACTTCAAGCCTGTTTTGGCGTAAAAATTTTGCTATATCGCCCCTCGGGCGTAAACTATGTCTGCTTTTAATGCAGCGAGAAGTTGTACGAGGAACTCTTCGTATTCCTCGAATGAACCTGTTAGACAGAACAGTAAACCTGACTCCTGACAAAGAGTACTTTACGACGATCGAGAGGACGGCCGTAATAATAATTCTGCACAGAGCCCCAGACTGTCGTTTAGTGGCATATCCTTGATACAAGTTGTTCTTACGCATTCAAGAAATACGCTGCCTATTTTTACACAGACAGAAATAAGCTTTTACGCTCAAGATGAGATAAAACCAAACGCCACGTCAAAAGCTGTTCTTCGTACAGAACTCGAGGCACGTCTCTGTAGTTAATGCGCGAGATGGGGACAGATCTCTGCATTTAATACACGAGATTTGGTTCTACTTTTAATGACCCGGAGAGCTAAAATTATGGCTAATATGCTCACGTCACTATCCCTGCATATTACGCCAACCAGGCTATTTTTAACTATAGAAGCACATCGTATGATATCTCCTCGAAATACGCCAACCAGGCTATTTTCAACTATAGGAGCACGCCGTATGATATCTCCTCGAAATACGCCAACCAGGCTATTTTCAACTATAGGAGCACGCCGTGTGATATCTCCTCGAAATATGCCAATTCAGGCTATATTTGCAAGGTACGTGATAAGGCTATTTTGCCCAGAATACGCTCAAGACCTCAGTCAAGAAGGATAATTGGCTAGTTTACGCTGGTTACCTATTACCTATGCAGCATCAAGCTTTACGCAGAATTTGGCTTTTACGCCAACAAGACAGCTACTTGGCTATTACGCCAACAAGACAGCTATTTGGCTTTTACGCCAACAAGATAACTACTTGGCTATTACGCCAACAAGACAGCTACTTGGCTTTTACGCCAATAAGATAACTACTTGGCTTTTATGCCAACAAGACAGCTACTTGGCTTTTATGCCAATAAGATAACTATTTGGCTTTTACGCCTACGAGACAGTTATTTGGCTTTTATGCCAACCATCTTTACGCGAGGGGCAGTTACCTACGTGGCTTGTATGCCGTGATCTTCGAGAAGCAGTTATATGTGTCACCTCTTAATGGGATACGCGTCATACGCGGATTCAGGAGATCATTCAAACGTGGGTAGCAGTTGTTATAACTGCCGCGTAAAAGGTGCAACTCTCTCCACTAATCGGCTTTTATACTGAGTGATAAGTTACTGTGACTGATCTCTATAAATAGAGACTTCCAGTCATAGGAGAAAGGGGTCAAAAGGTCAGTGAGAGCAGAAGTCGGGAAAAAGGTCAAAAGGGAGCACATACAGAGAGTATTGATTGATAACTTTGGCAACGAGAGTTCAATCCCTCCTACAATCTTTGAAGCTTCTTCTTCTTCTACAGCACTTCTTCGTCATCATATGGTCCAAGGGACAAAGTGATCGACCGCAGATCAGACTCCTATAGCAATATTTCCCCAGAATTATTTTTTATTGTACTTAACATCCTCGTATAGGATTAATTGTACTTTTTTTTCTTGTTTGTAAACAAATAAAGGGTTTCATATAAACCTAGTTTTATTTCTTCTGTTTATCATCAAACACAAGATGACGACTCTGCTGGGGACTACTTTCTCATCTGACGAGAAAGCCATTGCTCAACACGATACTGTATCCGTCGGATCGACGAAGAAGACTTTGGTCGTCCAATTTGACCAATCGGCTTACGAAGACATGCTTCGAGTAGGGGGTAGCTCTCATTCCCTCTTTGTCCAAGACAACAGGAAGCTTCGTAAAGTATGGATGCCCCGGACATCCTCTACCATTTCTGCGAACTTTCTCTCTCCGATCAACAAGGTTGTGACATCACGACCTTTATGCCTTGTGCGTAAAAACTCGTCTCCCGTCTGTGACGTGGAAGACAAAGCTTCTGGCAATGCCCTAGTGCCAATCTAGAAGTCTACAATGTGCCCCGCGTGTAAAACTTCGTCTCCCGTCTGTGACATGGCAGACAAAACTTCTGGCAATGCCCTAGTGCCAATCCAGAAGTCTACAACGCGTCCCGCGCATAAAACTTTATCTTCCATCTGTGACGTGGAAGACAAAATTTCTGGCAAGGCCTCAGCGCTAATTCAGAAATTTCAAACGCGCCTTGCGCGTAAAAATGCATCCGATGGACCCTTGGATCACATCAAGGAAAAATACGTGGCGAATCTCCCGACCTCTAGAGTTGTACGCCACCAAGAGGAGAAGATTACGCGAATTCCTGTTTTACGCGAATCTGTACAAAGCTCCAGATTACGCCAAGATAAGCTCATCCGCGTAAAGAAGACCTGCTTCATGGGGAAATACGCTCCCCAGACGGATGATGGATCGTATGCCACTCACATGGGCGAACTGCTGTATACTTATGGCAGAGAGAAGGTCATGGTTCCCAATATCCATACTCCAACTGATGTAAAAAGGCAGAATAAGCCTTCTTCTTTTTCTTCTGTTAATCCCCTGATTTGCGTGATTTCTTGATCCAGAAGCACAAAGACAGGGGATCTTCTAACATATCTATTATACCCCCTAGGGAGCACTGTTGTGATAGTCATAAAGTTGTAGTTAACTACTGTTGTTCTAAGGTAAAACGGTCAGTTTTTGATCGGTTGAACTACTCTTTGTCTTTACAGGAAGAAGAGCCGACATTCGCATCAGTGAACATGGCTTCACATATTCCTAGAGGAAGGTCAAATTCAAGACCCCATCCCTCTAGAACTCCAAGCCAGAGGAGATTCGACAGACTCCTTGAGAATATTGAAGCAGGTGTTTTTCGAAACACCCGTTCGAGGTCACGACAACCGGCTTCATATTCTTCTGATTCTGACACTAGGGGTCGCCAATTTCCCGAATCGGATGCTGAAAGATAGACTCGATCTCTACAGAGATCTATACTAATCCTTCAGTAGCATCCAGAGAAATGGGAGTTTATGGCATTGGAGATGAACATGAAGAGGCTTCCCCATCAGGAAGTACTGACCAACGCATCGCTGTATTGGAAGCATTGCTTAAAGAGATGCATTCCATGATGGAGAGTATGCGTCAGATGATGGTGACTCAATATGCAGCTGCAATAGCTCAAACATCGGTTCCTCCGACTCAACTACATGTGGGGGTGGACCTACCACCATCCAACGCAAACCAGGAGCCTATTCTAAATCCAGAGTCAGCGGCTCCTCAACTTCTTAACTCGGAGAATGTATTGCCTCCTGTTGGAGTTACAATACAACCGATCTCTCACCACTCTGCGGTCCCTTTCCCAGCTAAAGACCCGATGCAGGCAGTTCGAGAATTGAAAGCCCAATTTGATGCCTTGAAGCATAAGGATCAGCTCAAGAAGTTGGGAATCAACCAGCCATACCCAGCTATCTGGGACGAGATCCCTTTCCCACCTAAATACAAACCATAGGCTATGGTTTTGTTTGAGGGAAAGACGTCACCAATACAGTACATGAACTACTTTAGCATGATGACAGTGTTGTTGTAGGGGAATGACGCTCTTATCACTCGAGTGTTTAAAGGTTGTCTGTCTGGAGTGGCCTATCAGTGGTACCGTAGTCTTGTGGACAACTGCATTACTTCCTTTGAAGATTTCAAGACTCTGTTCTTTGCTCGATTCTACGAAGGAGGGATGGACATGTCTATGTCCTCGCTCATCAAAGTAAAGCAGAAGGAGAAGGAGAGCATTCGTACTTTTATCGAACGTTTTCGTCAGGCTACTTTGCAGATGCCTCCCAGAGTTCCGGATTCTGTCTTGGTAGACATTTGCAGGAAGAACCTTCTCCCACTGATCTCAGTGTTCACGGGACCATATCAGTTCCATGATTGGCCCTCATTTATCATATCAACAGTAGCCGCTGAAGATAACAGTCGAAAGGCGCGTGACAATGGAATCATGATCTCTACCTCTGATAGAGGGAAGCGGTCATCCTCCAATAACGATCATGCTCGTAGTTCCAAGGGGAAGGAAGCTCTGGCAATCAACACGTCCAGGCAACATACCCCGGTGACTACGCAGACGAATCCTAGGACTTCCAGGCCCAAAGAAGAGTATTCTTTTGACGACGACGATATCCCGAGCATATTCGATTGTCTAGTCAAAAGTGGCAAAATTACTCTCCCCGAGGTAAAGCGGCCAAATGAAGTCGGCAGTACCAATAACCCTAAGTACTGTATTTTCTACAGATACATACATCACCCCACAAAGGCATGTTATGTACTAAAAAGGAAAATCCAGGAGCTGATCGACGCCAAGGCCATCACTCTGCGTAATAGCGAGAAGACGATCACTACCAACAAGATCTCACTCCAATTTGGCAATCTGCCCCCTCAGGAAGTCCCGGATGGTGTATTACCTATTCCACGGGCGATGATGAATATTGTTAATCTTCCTCCGACCAGGGGTCAAAATCATGACCTGGTACCCCTAACTACCAAGAGTGGGGAGATCATGTGGGTCCACCCTGATCTGGTGTCAGAAATTAAGGAAGAGAATCAAGCTGCTAAAGCTAAGTCTAAAAAGAACTCAAGATGCAAACCATGCCGTATGGTTGCAATATCCCCGACATCAGAAGAAAAGACTTTGGCAACCGGAACCCGGTCAGGCAATCCCTACATCAAGGACTATGGAGAGAACCAGGGGGAATCAACGGCAGACACTTCAGCTGCCAAACCTCCAGAGCCTGAACTTGTTATACCAGAGGCAGGTCCTTCTAGACCAACTTCGGTGGACAAGGGCAAGCAAAAAGAAGTTTGTTTTGATAAACCTTTGAAGAATATTCAAAACAAAGGTTTAGAAAAACCATATAACTTTGACATCTTGCCCAGTTGGCTAATACACCAGCCAGATTGTCCATTTTTGAGCTACTTAGGCTATCCAAAGACACTGGTCAAGCCTTGAGTGAAGTGTTAATGCAGGCGGATGTATGCTTGACTTATCTCAAGTCCTCGGATAAAGAGCCTGTAGCATGCCCTCAATGCCATAGTGTGATGGAAGTGGTCCCTAATATCACTTTCACTCAAGAGGACATGTTGTTAAAACATAACAAGCATGACAGGCCTCTTTATTACACCAGATATGTTGGCTCCTTGGAGGTAGACCGGATTCATATAGATCCGGGATCATCGATCAGCATTATTCCTCACAGTCTGTTAAGACCATTGAGAATCCCTACGAGCGAACTGGCTTACACTACCACCACAATCGTAGGCTTCAATGCCAGAAAAAGCAAGCCGTTGGGGAAGATTCGTTTGAGGATCCAGATTGGTAACATTAAATCAGTGTCTATATGCTACATCATTGATTCAGAGGTGTCTTATAACATTCTGTTGGGCAGACCATGGATCCACGATCACAATATTGTTCCTTCCACTCTACATCAATGCTTCAAATATATAGACGCCCAAGGGACAGTGAAGACAGAGTTTGTTGATCTCAACCCGTTCAAAGGAGTTGAGTCCTACTATTCTGATGCCATGTTGTACACCCAAGACTACATGAAGGAGGTGTCAGGCAAGACGGAGGAGAAATCCCACCGGGAGCCAGGAGAACCATCTGCTAAGCAACCTTTGTCAATCCAGGTGAAAGGGCGGACTACCCGTCCGAAGGTCATGGAACCCATGACTATCCACTTGAGAAAAACCAAATCGGGAGGAGGAAGTGATCCTCTAGTGATCACTTTGAACCAGAAGCCTCCACCTTTGGTCATTAACCTCAGGCGCAACAAGCAGCCGACTGATGTAAATACAATGGGAACGTAGTTTCTGATGATAATAAAGACTCTTTTCCAGTATACTGACACTCAATTTCCAAATCAGGAATCCTCCCCCCATAACGATATAGAACCTATAGCACAAACATTCTTGGAAGCTATAGACTCCTATCATCCGTATGTGTGGGAAGTGGCGTCAACATCTAATGTCATCACGATATATGGACCACATGAAGATTCTATCTTTATTGTCCCACCTACTCGCAACGATCAGCATCCAATAGTCTTCGGTCGCATACGGAATAAACCAATTGTACAAGAAGATTCTCACGAATCTGATGCTGGAAAAATATAAGTTCACAGATATAGCCTACAAGCTTTGAAGATTATGCAAAGTATGGGTTATGACTTGAAGTTGGAGCCAGGACTCAACTATGGGAAAGGCAGACGAATGCCGTTGCATGGTAATCCCTACTGTCAACAAACTCATTTTTGGTTGGGGTATACCACACATCTTGCAACTTCTAACGACTCTGAGTCAAGTGAGGAGACCATTTCCTCTTTTCAAGACAATTTTTCATCCTCTGATTCAGAAGATGAACTGGAACAGGTATTATCAGTAAATATGGTGTTGAAAGATTCTCTCAAAACAGAGGAACAAGAATCTGAACCATTTAAAGATGAATCCTGGGCTCAGCAAATGGATACACAATGGGAACTCTGGTTCGAGCAAAGAGAACCACCCACTGAGGATAAAGTTATCCAAGTCGATGTGGGGGATAAGTTTTTACCAAAGCCGATATTTATTAGTAATAATCTTTCCGAAGAAGAAAGGAAAGATATAATCCAACTGATAAAAGAATATATCGATGTCTTTGCGTAGAATTATGAAGATATGCCAGGTCTTGATCCTAAAGTGGCTACCCATAAACTCAATATACGGCCCAATTTGAAGCCTGTAAAGCAGTACCAACACCGGTTCCGTCCGGATATGATGGATGCCATTGAAGCTGAAATCAAGAAGCTAATAGCCTGTGGGTTCATCCGGGAAGAACAACATCCTGACTGGGTCGCCAATGTTGTCCCGGTCATGAAGAAAAGTAGGAAAGTACGTATTTGCATCAATTTCCGAGATCTGAATGCGGCCTGCCCTAAAGATGAGTTCCCTCTTCCCATTACAGACATCATGATCGATAATACGTGCAGTTTTGAGCGCATGTCTTTCATGGACGGATTCTCAGGATATAATCAGATTAAAATGAATCCTGAAGATGAGAAGCATACTGCCTTTCGGACACCATTAGGGGTATATTGCTATACGATTATGCCTTTCGGACTGAAGAATGTCGGGGCTACATATCAACGAGCTATGAGTAACATATTCCATGAGCACTTACGCAAAACAGTAGAATATTACGTAGACGATATTGCTGTCAAAAGCCGCCTCAAGGATACTCACATCCAAGACTTGAAGACAGTATTCGAGTTGATGCGCCAACATCAACTCAAAATGAATCCTACAAAATTCTTTCTTGGTGTATCCAGTGGCAAATTCTTGGGATTTGTCAATACCTCTAAAGGCATTCAAGTGGACCCTGATAAAGTAAAGGCTATCCTAGAAATGCGACCGCCCCGTAATCTGAGAGAACTCAGGGGATTTCATGGTCGTCTAGCTTATATCAGGAGATTCATATCCAACCTCTCTGGGAGATGTCAACCTTTTTCTCGTCTGATGAAGAAATGTGTGTCATTCGTATGGGACGAAGCCTGTCAGCAAGCGTTTAATGATATCAAATGCTATCTTACTAATCCTCGAGTTCTGGTGCCTCCCGTCATAGGAAGACCATTTTTGCTGTATGTTCGAGCAATGGATCATTCTTTAGGAGATCTCCTCGCACAGAAGAACAATGAGGGTCATGAACAGGCTATCTACTATCTAAGCAGGATGATGGTCGGAGCTGAACACCGTTATAATCCAGTAGAAAAGGAATGCTTGGCCCTAATATTCGCCATTCAGAAGACGCGATATTACGTCACGAGCCAAACTATTCACATCATCTCCAGAATTAATCCTCTTCGGGTATTGATGAACAAGCCAAGTGTTCTTAGTTCCTGACTCGCGACTTGGGCGATGCTATTAACACCGTATGATATAGTGTATGTCCCTCAGAAGTCCATCAAAGGTCAAACCTTGGCTGATTTCTTAGCTGCTCATCCAATTTCGGAAACCTCTAAACTATACGAGGACATTCCCGACGAAGTTGCAGAATGTAATTCCGCAATGGAAGGTGATACATGGCAGTTATTCTTCGATGGTGCCTCCAGGACTGGTCCCAGGGGAAACGTAGTTTCAGGAGTGAGAATTGTTCTGGTAACTCCTGATAAACTCGTCATCTATCGAGCATATTCTCTTAGCGAACCCTACTCTAATAATGTGGCAGAGTATAACGCCCTACTAATCGGGCTTCAAGTCGCTAAAGAATTGGATGTTGAATACCTGGTAGCTTTTGGTGATTCTCAATTGATCGTCAATCAAGTCCGAGGAATATATGAAGTCCGCAATCCAGACCTCATTCCTTATCACCAAGCAACGATCGAGATAGCCATATCTTTTAAAGGATTCTTCCTAGAATATGTGCCTCGATCTCAAAATTTGGAAGCTGATGCTCTGGCCAGCCTAGCTGCAGATCTAGCTATTCCTATAAGAAGGCAGAATTCGATGATACTTCTTAACAGAAATTTATTCTGTGTGAAAAATAATTTTTACATAGAACGCAGCTACGTTGTAAACACGGTTCCTGCTGAAAGAGACTGGAGAAGTCCCTTTATAGACTTTGTATTATACGAAATCTTACCAGAGGATCCTAAAGAAGCAGTATCCATCAAAAGACGATCACTATGCTTCTATTTTGATGCCTCTTCATAAAGTCTATATCGCCGAATATACGATGGACTGTTGTTACGATGTCTCTCTGACGATGATGCAAAATAGGTTATCCGAGAAGCTCATGACGGTGTATGTGGAGCACATCAACCCGGTCCTAAGTTACAGGATCGTATTAGGAGGATGGGCTACTACTAGCCTACCATGATTGCAGATGTCATAAAATATGCAAGACAATGCAAAGCCTGTCAGGTTTATACGGATTTTATACATCAGCCTTCTGAGTATTTATATCCTACGATTGCATCATGGCCTTTTGAAGCATGGGGTATGGACATCATTGGTCCTATTCACCCGTCATCTTCTAGAGGACATCGGTTCATATTGGCTATCACGGATTATTTCTCTAAATGGGCGGAGGCGATCCCTCTTGCTGAGGTGAAGACATCCAACGTGATCAGCTTTATCAAGCATCATGTGATTTATCGCTTTGGGATACCCCGAAGGATAATTCATGATAACGGGCCTCAATTTATCAGCCAAGCGTTTCACCGATTTTATGATAAGAATCGGATACAGAATATGGCCTCGACGGCTTATAATCCTGCTGCTAATGGTCTGGCGGAAGCCTTCAACAAAACCATCATCAAACTCTTGAAAAAGTTTGTCTCTTCCAACAAAAGAGATTGGAATGAGAAGCTGAGGGAATATCTCTGGGCATATCGTACAACGGTATGAACACCAACAGGTTGTACCCCATTTTTATTAGTTTATGGGTGTGAAGCAGTTTACCTCATTAAAATCCAAATTCCATCACTCAGAATAGCAGTGGCTAATGAGTTGACTCAGGAAAATAATGACCACTTAAGGCTTCAAGAGCTAGAATGATTAGACGAGAAACGCCTTCAAGCTCAATAGCGCATTGCGTTCTACCAGGCACGTATTTCCAGAGCTTTTAATCAAAAAGTGAAGAAAAGAGTGTTCAAAGCTGGTGAGCTAGTTTTAGCTGTGAAGAGGCCAATGATCATTACACACAAAAGTAAGGGCAAATTCCAGCCTAAATGGGAAGGTCCTTATGTGATTGAAACGACGTTCTCAAATGGCACCTACAGATTAGCCAAGCCTAATGGAGATTTAATAATGGCTCCTATCAACTACAAATTTCTGAAGAAGTACTATGCTTAATCTCCCTTGCTTAAACGGAGTATGATGAAGATTTCATTCTGATGACACTACATATAAAGATTAGCTGGATCATATTCTATCATGTTATTATAACCTCTGAATAGATATGTTTAACTAATTTGAAACTTCAAAACCTATCACGTCCATATTACCTCTGATCGTATTTTGTATACAAATTTAGTTGGAGCATATTCTATCATGTCCATATAACCTCTGAATAGATATATCCAACTGAAACTTATCGAAAGTATATCACGTCCATATTACCTCTGATATCACTTTTATCTTATCCTATTATTTTTTATTCAAAAGTGATAGGTCCACAAAATCAGAAAAAAATATCTTTATTATCTCTGGGAATAGCAAAATTACAGAGGAAGCAAAAAGATACATCATTGGGGAGGAGCAGTTAAATCCCTAATCTGTCGCGCCAAAGCAGCCATCATCTCATTCCTGGAGTTCAAAATATGGTTGCGAGCCCGTTCCAGTCTTGCCTCATCGTCGTTCAAGCGAGATAGTTCGGATCGAGCATCAACAAAACCGGCACGGATGGCACCAGCACGCGTCAAGTTCTGCTGAGCTATTTCCACTTAGCCCTTAAATACATCACGAGCTGCCGATGTCTTGAGAAGCCTCTCCCTTGCCTGAGCGAGTTCAGCTTCCAAATCTTGAACCCTCGCTTCATCTCTCTCATATTCGGCCTGGCACTTAGCTAGCTGAGGAATAAAATCCACCAAGACAGCCTGCTCTTTATCCATCTCTTGCTGCTGTTCTTGGATGGATTTGTTCAGAGTTTCTATTTGCTCAACAAGTTTTGCAGTTAAGGAGTCATAGTTAGCTTGAACCAGATCGTCGATGCTGCCCCGAGATAGTTGCAAATACTCGTTAATGGGTTGTTCTAAACCATTAACTATTTGCTCTAGCGCATCAGTTCTTTCATTATCACTGAAATTTCTAATCTGAACTATAGGGAGATCGGAGGACATCTTCAGAGCATCGAAACCTAAGTTCTTCTCCAGCACCATCGATATTAACTCTTTCAAAGTGAGATAGAATATGCTAGTGTATTGATCCACTAGCATACCAAAGCTCGAATGGACGCCGGAAGTGGCCGCAATATTAGTAAATCTTCCTCCAGGAATGACTGCAGAGGATGTCGCCACAGTCGTTGCTCTAACAGAGGGCACGACAAAAGAAGAGACACCAACAACAGTTGAAGTTGCTGGTATACTCGACGAAAGAGGCACGTACGAGATGGTGGGTTTATCTCCCCTGATGCTATTTGAACTCCCACTGGCGGGATAACACCCGAGAATGTTGCGGATGAGATATCGACAGTTTCAAAGCACTCTTCTTCGATGTCGATCACCACCGTTTTATTAAATAGATCTGCAATAAAATCAGAAGTTGCATCAACTCCGCCCTCCCCAGAGATGTCTTCACCTGAAAAGAAGACAAGAGAAAGTTAATATCAATTTGATGTTAATTTTCATGAAGAAAACGTGAAGACAACATTTACCCATAGCCGATGGCATGTATGTTGTGTCGGCAGCCTGTATAGCTAAATCATCTCTTAATGATGCTAGACAAGCTGTCATACCTGGAGAAGAGGGTGCACCAACCGACGTTTGAGGGAAGTCATCCCAGTTATCACCCAGATCCACTCGAGGTTCATCGGGTGGAATCTCGCTGGAAATACTTACAGACAAAGGAGGGGTTACTCCCATTATTGGTTTGGATAAAGGTATATTGATTCTGAATATGCTCGGTCTCGAAGGCGACCTCGAAGCACTACCAGTAGCGGTAGTAGCGGAAGCGATCGCGGGCAAAGAATCTCCAACACTGTCAGCCGGAACTATGGAGGTTCCCTCTCTAAAAGGCGAAAGACCTCTGATCAAAGAATCATCCCCAACTGGAAAAATAACAGGCTCACTCCTAGAAGCCTCCTTGGTGGAAGCCTTTTTAGGATATCTGACCGTTTTCTTCTTGCGGGGGAAAGGCTCTTTCGGAGTGAAAGCCTTCTGTTTATTGGAGATAATGAGGGGCTCTGCTGGCGGTGCTATTACACCTCTCGGTATTATCAACAAGAACTCATCTGCACCAGTAGGGTCTTCACTTCATCAGATGAGACAGACGGTATCTCCTCCCTTCCAGTGGACCTATGGGTGGTCATCCTGAAACTTCTATGCACATCAAAATCACGATGGAAGGTGTTGATGGACGCATAAAACTGCACGTACGAATGAAGAATGGACAATTCCATAGAGAGAGAAGTCGCGGGCACAGCAAAAAGTGCATCAGTACAACCTGTGATGAAGTACCGCAATCCTCTAGCTCCATCAATAAGTCCACCTTTGGACTTGAAGCTGGTAATAGGATTCCCCACATGCAACTGGTCGTATCCAAATTGCCTGACGAACCGGCTGGGCAGATAAGGCTCCAAGTAGCAGTGGTCCTCACTTCTGTACAGCAGGTGGGAAGGTCTAATGCAGACCAACCAATAAAAGGCTTCAAGAGAAAAAATAGTTCTCCCATGACCTGCATCCTTAAGTTTCGTTCCCTGTTGATTGATATGTACAGGGGGGACGATACAGAAGAGCTTACAGCCATGGACAAAATTTAATGCTCGCCGGCAATCTATGACGCTAGCCACATTCCAAAGGGAATTCTTGTAATTCAACAAGAAGTTATTTCCCGAACCGCTGGCAGGACCAGGAGATATCACCCTGGTGTTGTGAAGGATTAACCATCCCATCAGATATAGGAATAGTAATTCCACTCGAGGAAATCCTTCACGCTGCGTATCATCAGCTAACAGCCCATCAGTAATGGCCCTCAGGCCAGCTTGTTTTCTACAGACCATGGCAGAAAGCAAGCCCAATCTTGCTCCAAACACCAACCGTACTGCGGGCCATAAGGTATTACGATGAATACGATCCGCAGATGCGATGCCAGGTACTACCCATCGGTGTAGCCAGACAGAGAGGAAGCAAACCAGTTGAGCCTCCCTTGACAGAGGCTTGCGACAATGCCTCATATAACTGAAGGCTTTAGTACCTGCGGGATAATCCCCTGTCTCCTCATCGAGAATATAATCTGAAGCCCCTGCATCTTCGATGAGATCATCGACCGTGGCGGCACTAAGCATGCTCAGGAAGTTCAAGGGCTTATCTCGGCTATCTACAACCTTGTCCGGCTTAGCATTTCTGGCCTGATGGAAGAAGAGGTAGGATACCTATTTATTGATATAAGCCAAATCAGAGGGCTCTTTGTAGAAAGTGGTGCAGGCAAGGCAGTGGCTCATCATCTCCTGGTACACTGCCACTGCCCGAGGGTTTATATCCCTCAGCTCTCTGTTTGTGGGAATGTACTCCTCATAAGGAGTGTCTCCCATTGGCAACTTGGAAATCTCTGCCATCTCATGCAGGGCTAAGCCTAACTCACCTAACGGAGTGGCAAAAGTCCCAGTGAGCGAGTTGTATTGCTCCATCAAGACTAAGAACAAGTTAGGGTCGACAGGCAGCCCAACACTAGTGGCGCTCACAGCCTCGAACAAGCCAATACTTTCCAGCTCCGTCTGGAAATGCTTCAGGGCCCAGGCAGTTAAACTAGCCCATCGATGATTCCCGGGGCTAAGCCATCCACTGGTCCGAGGGTTGACCTTAGGGTGCACTCCTCCCTGCCCCATAAATTTATTACAGAAAGTCGATATTTGAACCGGCTGGATCAGTAAAGTGTCCTCACTCGGGACGCTACCCGGCAGTAATCCCCTAAAAGGCAAAACAGAGCCTGAAGGTCTGCTCATAAAGGCTCCTTGGTTCAATCCTTTATTGTACAAAATCTTTCCTGGGCGGCCATGAAGATCGGGAGTCAAGATCCATATCATCTTCCTAGGATGTGTGGCATGGAAGAATACAGAGATAGAGTAATCTCTGGGCATCCTGGGCAGATACATGACCGTGCCCTCAGCAGTAAACACCCAATCCTCCTTCTTGGGTTTAGTCTGGGACTGTTTGTCGATAACATCCCCGAATAAGAAACCTGGTTTCTTATATTCAGTCCCATCTATGTATGTTAGGGGCTCCCCACAGATCATACTCAGCAGCATTCATTCTCCTTGGAACGAGATCAGAGTTCCACTTTTTTGAGGATAATCATTTCCAGAAATCGGGAATGTCACATTGGACAAGTCCTCCAGATAGTTTGAGTTCAACATCCCGGCAGCAGAGCCCATCACTTCAGCCAAAGGAGAGATCTGCAAGTCCACAACAAAATACAAGAAAATAAGTCAGTGTTTTATGCTAGACATTACATTCTTGCAGGCTACGCCAAAGACTAACAGTCTGAGCTTTTACGTCGGACTGTAAAAACTTAAGTCTTACGCTGGAATCTATTTTCAGTACGTAAAACTCAAGGTTGGCATTATACGCCAAGATCTGACAGTCTGAACTTTTACGTCAGACTGTAAAAACTTAAGTCTTACGCTGGAATCTATTTTCAGTACGTAAAACTCAAGGTTGGCATTATACGCCAAGATCTGACAGTCTGAGCTTTTTATGCCAGATTGCCAAAATTTGAGTTTTTACGCCAAAATTTACATCCAGCACGTAAAACTCAAAGTTTGTAGTATACGCCAAATTTCGACAGTCTGAATTTTTAAACCAGACTGCAAAAATTTGGAGCTTTTACGCTGACACATTAGAAATGTGGGCGTAATAATAAAACATCTTTGTGCATCATCTTCCTCGAAGAGGTTCTTAGCACAGAAGATGACCTTGCTCGTACACGCACAACGTGTGCGAAGGGTTTTTCCTCTCGAAGTCTTTACCTGTAATGTCCGGAGCACAGCTCGACGGTGGAGCACTGCGTTTAGATCGGGACTCGCTCAGCCTAATGGGAGTTGCTTGTGCTTGAGCAGTGGAGCGAGATGAGAAAGCGACATTCTTTCCCTTAGCAGTAGAAGCTTGTTTGGGTGCCATGGCGAATCTGAGTTCTCAGGAAAGAGACGAAGAAGAAAGGTTCTTGGAAAGCAAGGGTTTTGCGAAGACAGATAAAAAGTTTCTCTTTCAAGACCTTAGGCTATTTATAGAGTTCTGATAACTCTTCGAATCCCTAACCAAATCCGATATTTAATAGTCGTTATGATTTGGGACCACGTCAGCCTATCATTTGAAAAAAGAAACGGACAGTTATGCTGCGTAACGAATCCTAATTTTACGATCAGAAGCTTTTACGCTCAGAGGCTACAAATCTTCGATTTTACGCTCAGAAGCTTTTACGCTCAGAGGCTACAAATCTATGATTTTACGCTCAGAAGCTTTTACGCTTAGAGGCTACAAATCTACGATTTTACGCTCAGAAGCTTTTACGCTCAGAGGCTACAAATCTACGGTTTTACGCTCAGGAGTTTTTACGCTCAGAGGCCACAAATCTACGATTTTACGCACAAAAGCTACAGATCTATGATTTTACGTTCAGAAGCTAACAGATGCTATGGTCAATCACAAGGGTTTACGCAGAAAATGCTCCTTTTAGGCTAAAAAATATTCCAAGTGACTGAAACACACAGGGGTCAGCATTGAATATGACTCTTCTTCTTGGGCCATTGGAAGTTCATTCGAAGTCTAGTCAGAATCTTTTACATCTAAGTTCAAGTATGGCATATTTGGCGGACATTTTTTGCCCTATTTCGAGGGATTTTTGGGGAAACCATTTTTGAAGATGATGGTCTGAACAGAAATTCTTCGTATCAGAGAAGTGACAGTTCAGATATTTTTATGCGACTTCTCGTCCAAAAACAGCATGACAGTTGGATCCTCAAGACAACTTAATGCTAAAGAGCTTTTTTACGCTTCTTCCGTTACACATAAAAGATGGGACGTGACCAGATAAACATTTATCGGAGTCAGCATAAAATTATTCAGACGTGTCGAAGCTACACATTATCAGACTTCCTCACAGCAAATATGGCAAATCAGCTTGCGTAAAAGAAGACAAGTTTATTGATCATGATTACATATGATCGAAATCCAGTTTACAAAGGATTTTTTATTTTCATGATTACATATGACGGAAATCCTTTTTCTACAAAGGAGTTCTCATTTTCACTTAAGATCACGCCGAGAATCTGTTGTGCCAGGTTCTCATATTGGTGGAGATCTTTGTCTTCTTCTACAGCACTTCATCGGCTTCTGCGGCTGATGAACAAGAAAATGATTAATGGCGGGAGGATACAGAACTGGGCATGCATTATTCAAGCCCACCCTCCATACGCCATGGCAGCTACGTCCTAGAATTATGTTAGGGATTCAGACCCAATACAATACTGGAAGACAGGACTAAACTGCCTACCTTTGCCCAGTGCCATAATGGGAGAAAATACAGCTAACAAGTTGTGTGGTCTAATGTGACCCTTCCTCTCTCCTGGACGAATTGCTATATAAAATTGCTGATTATCCCGAGCAAAGGAAGCTATGATATCCTTCCATGATCCATCGTTGCAGAGGACATTTGCTCGAAGACGCCTCCTTTTATGGCTCCTTACATGCTGAAAGAGCATGATTTTCTTCTTCTTCCTCAGGTCAGCCCAATGGATCTCGACAACCATCTCTTTTGGTGAAGGAAGTATGGAACGAAAGGTTCACTCACTTGCCTTTATATAGGCAGGAGAGAACATATCAAATCCCAACAACTTCCTAAAATCCGCCGAGAAATCAGTCTCGCAGAACGAGTCAAATTTGACCATTTAATGCTTCATTCAAAGTATTTCAAATTACAAGGAATTTGAAAACTTTGAAGGGGGTCTTGTAGAAGAATAAAAAATACGTTGGGGAATTATACGCGTAAAATCCCTAACATACATGAAGCACACATAAAACAGAAGCTTCAAAACTATACGCATAAAACAAGACTTCAGTGTTGCCCGCGTAAAGCAGCACTTCAAGCCAGTTTTGGTGTAAAAATATTGCTATATCGCCCTTCTGGCGTAAACTATGTCTTCTTTTAATGCAGTAGAAAGTTGTACGAGGAACTCTTCGTATTCCTCGAATGAACCTGTTAGACAGAACAGTGAACCTGACTCCTGACAAAGAGTACTGCACGACGATCGAGAGGACGGCCGTAATGATAATTCTGCATAGAGCCCCAGACTGTCGTTTAGTGGCATATCCTTGATACAAGTCGTTCTTACGCATTCAAGGAATACGCTGCCTATTTTTACACAAGCAGAAATGAGCTTTTACGCTCAAGATGAGATGAAACCAAACGCCACGTCAAAAGTTGTTCTTCGTACAGAACTCGAGGCACTTCTCTGCAGTTAATGCGCGAGATGGGAGTAGATCTCTGCATTTAATGCACGAGATTTGGTTCTACTTTTAATGACTGGGAGAGCTAAAATTAGGGCTAATATGCTCACGTCACTATCCCTGCATATTATGCCAACCAGACTATTTTTAACTATAGGAGCACATCGTATGATATCTCCTCGAAATACACCAACCAGGCTATTTTCAACTATAGAAGCACGCCGTATGATATCTCCTCGAAATACGCCAACCAGGCTATTTTTAACTATAGGAGCACGCCGTGTGATATCTCCTCAAAATACGCCAACTCAGACTATATTTGCAAGGTACGTGATAAGGCTATTTTGCCCAGAATACGCTCAAGACCTCAGTCAGGAAGGATAATTGGCTAGTTTACGCTGGTTACCTATTACCTATGCAGCATCAAGCTTTACGCAGAATTTGGCTTTTACGCCAACAAGACAACTACTTGGCTATTACGCCAACAAGACAGCTATTTGGCTTTTACGCCAACAAGATAGCTACTTGGCTATTACGCCAATAAGACAGCTACTTGGCTTTTACGCCAACAAGATAGCTACTTGGCTTTTATGCCAACAAGACAGCTACTTGGCTTTTACGCCAATAAGATAACTATTTGGCTTTTACGCCTACGAGACAGTTATTTGGCTTTTATGCCAACCATCTTTACGCGAGGGGCAGTTTCCTACGTGGCTTGTATGTCGTGATCTTCGAGAAGCAGTTATACGCGTCACCTCTTAATGGGACACGCGTTACACGCAGATTTAGGAGATCATTCAGACGTGGGTAGCAGTTGTTATAACCGCCACGTAAAAGGTGCAACTCTCTCCACTAATTGGCTTTTACACCGACTGATCAGTTACTGTGACTGATCTCTATAAATAGAAATCTCCAGTCACAGGAGAAAGGGGTCAAAAGGTCAGTGAGAGCAAAAGTCGAGAAAAAGGTCGAAAGGGAGCACATACAGAGAGTGTTGATTGATAACTTTGGCAATGAGAGTTCAATCCCTCCTGCAATCTTTGAAGCTTCTTCTTCTTCTACAGCACTTCTTCGTCATCGTGTGGTCCAAGGGACAAAGTGATCGACCGTAGATCAGACTCCTATAGCAATATTTTCCCAGAATTATTTTTTATTGTACTTAACATCCTCGTATAGGATTAATTATACTTCTTTTTCTTGTTTGTAAACAAAGAAAGGGTTTCTTATAAACCTAGTTTCATTTCTTCTGTTTATCATCAAACACAAGGAGCACCTCGACCCCCAGCAGCCGGAGGATTTTAGCGGAGACCACCGCTACCCACTCAGGAGGATCAGTACACGAAGGTCAGACATGGACTAACTCAGAGGAACGGACAAGCTTTTGCACTAGAAGTGGATGATATGAAACAGGAGATTGATGTTATAGCAGGTATTACTCTTGGTTTTAATTTTCCTGCTGTGATATTATTTGATACGGGAGCCACCCATTCGTTCATATCTTCTAGTTTCCTTGCCAAACACAATATTGCCACTACACCTTTACCTAGTTGTGTTAGAATTCTCACCGGAGGAGGAGTTGTACCTGTTAGCTGAATTTGTAGATCGTGTCCTGTAATGCCTGACTCTTAGTCCTTCCTATGCCAACTTTTGATATTGTACTTGGAATAGACTGGCTAAGCAAGTACTACGCTTTCTTGGACTATTTTGGAGGAAGCATTCATTTTAAGGTACCAGGCCAGCCGGAACTTGAGTTTGCATGAGGATCCACAGAAGCCCTTGATGGTGTTCAGCTTGTAATGGATAAAGTTATTTATCACCCCATCATTTTAGAGTTTTAAGAAGTCTTTCTAGAGGAATTGCCAGGACTACCTCCGGACAGAGACGTAGAATTCTCGATTGAATTGACACCGGGAGCAGCACCCATAGTGTCACATGTTTATAGATTGGCAAAGAAGGAGATGGATGAGCTGAACGCACAGTTAAAAGAATTAGAGGAGAAAGGTTTCATCGACCAATCGCATCACCCTGGGGAGCACCAGTGTTGTTTGTACCAAAGAAGGATGGGTCATGCATATGTGCATTGACTAAAGAGCCTTAAATGCAGTGACCGTGAATAATAAATACCCATTACCGCGCATTGATGACTTATTTAATCAGCTTAGTGGAGCCAAGGTGTTCTCGAAGATAGACTTGAGATCGGGATATCACCAGGTGAAGGTACGAAAGCAGGACATCCCGAAGACCGCATTCAGGACAAGATATGGACACTACGAGTTTCTGGTTATGCCAGTTGGATTGACCAATGTTCCAACTATCTTTATGGACTTAATGAATCGAGTATTCCACCAGTATTTGGACCAATTCATGGTCGTCTTCATAGATGATATACTTGTCTATTCGAAAAGCCACGAGAAGCACCTGCGGATTATCCTAGAGACCTTGAGGAGAGAGCAGTTATATGTGAAGCTCAGTAAATATGAGTTTTTCTTGGACAGAGTCTGATTTCTTGGGTATGTCGTTACAGGAGATAGAATTTTTGTTGATCCAAAGAAAATCTCGGCAGTCGAGACATGGCTCGTTCCTAAATCAGCATCGGAGGTGAGGAGTTTTCTTGGACTTGCGGGATATTATCGACGGTTCGTGGAGAACTTCTCAAGGATAGCAGCACCTATGACTCGGTTGACGTGCAAGGATCAAGAGTTTATATGGACCAATGAGTGTCAAGCCTCTTTTGAGGAGTTAAAGAAGCGACTAACTACAGCGCCAATAGTGACTATTCCATCAGGATCAGGAGGTTATATGATTTACAGTAACGCATCAGGGAAAGGCTTGGGATGTGTGTTGATGCAGCATGGCAAGGTGATTGCATATGCATCTAGACAGTTACGAGTGCATGAGAAGAATTATCCAACTCATAACTTGGAGCTTACAGCCGTTGTTTTTGCTCTGAAGCTATGGAGACATTACTTATATGGAGAACGAGTGGAGATTTATACAGACCACAAAAGTCTCAAGTATGTCTTCGCACAGAAGGAGTTAAATATGAGGCAACGTCGGTGGCCTGAGTTGATGAAAGATTTTGAGTTAGAACTACATTATCACCCAGGCAAGGCTAACGTAGTAGAAGATGCGTTAAGCCGAAAACCAGCAGCTTACTTCTTGACGACACAGAGGGAATTATTGTAGGACTTGCAAGAGCTTGGCATAAAAGTAATATTACCCAAAGCAGATGGGACATTAGCCAACTTGCAAGCACAGTCATCACTAGTGGAGAGGATCAAGGCAGCTTTGTCTATGGACGCCAGATTCAGGAGATTAAAAGAAAGCACAGAGGCCAAAGAACAGACGGGATTACGCATTCATGATAATGGGATATTACGATGTGGTGATCGTCTATATATTCCCAATGGAGAAATTCGACAGGAGATGATGGCAGAAGCTCATAGTTCGATATATTTTATTCATTCTGGAGGCACCAGGATATATCGTGACTTACGACAGCACTTTTGGTGGCATGGAATAAAAAGAGAGATAGCTCGCTTTGTAGCCAAATGCCTAGTATGTCAGCAGGTAAAGGCGGAGCATCAGAGAACAACAGGGCTACTGCAACCACTTCCGATTCCTGAGTGGAAGTTGGAGCACATCACTATGGACTTTGTCACGGGTTTCCCAAATAGTTTAAGTGGGAGAGATGCAGTATGGATAATAGTAGATCGACTCACCAAGTCAGCCCATTTCTTGCCTTTTAGAGTTGGCCAGTCTACAAAAGCTTTGGCTGACTTATACATGAGGCAAATTGTGAGGTTTTACGGTATTTCGGTCAGCATTATGTCAGACAGGGATTCGCGTTTTACATCTCACTTTTGGAGAAGCATGCAAGAGAGTCTTGGGACTCGTCTGAAGTTCAGTACATCTTATCACCCGCAGACAGATAGGCAGTCCGAACGTACTATTCAGACACTGGAGGATATGTTGAGGGCTTGTATGTTAGACTTCGGAGGATCGTGGGAGGACCATCTATATTTTATGGAGTTTTCTTACAACAATAGCTATCAAGCGAGTATCCAGATGGCTCCGTTTGAAGCATTGTATAGAAGAAAGTATAGGTCTCCCGTGTGTTAGAGTGACGTGGGAGAACGTCAGATTCTGGGACCAGAGTTGGTAGTTAACACCGTAGAGACAGTGAAGAAGATACAAGGGAACTTGCGAGCAGCACAAGACAGGCAGAAGCAGTGGGCAGACCTTCATCGTCGTCCCTTAGAGTTTAAAGAGATCGATCATATCTTCTTGAGGATATCACCTACTAGAGGTACTATTCGATTCGGAGGGCGTAGCAAGTTGAGCCCAAGGTATATTGGACCATTTGACGTGCTAGAGAGAGTGGGAGAAGTGGCACATCGACTCGCACTGCCACCTTCACTTGAGGAAGTACATGATGTATTTCACGTGTCGCAACTTAGGCGATATGTGGCAGATAGCAGTCATGTTCTCGACCATTCTGAGATCACCATTGGGCTGAGCTTGTCATATCAAGAGCAACCCGTGGGAATCCTTGATCGTCGAGAGAAAGTGTTAAGGAACCAGTCTATTCCCTTGGTCCGCGTGGCTTGGAAGCATGGCGCACCAGGAGAATCCACTTGGGAGCGCGAGAACGACATGCGCAAATATTTTTCGTACCTATTCGTAGACCAAGGTATAAAATTACTTTGTTCAATTCTACCCTATACCATCCTTGATTTATTTTCTACCGTAGCTTAGTTTTAATTTCGAGGACAAAAAATTTATAAGTTGGGTAGAATGTAAAACCCCTAATTTTAAAACATATTATAAGTATTTAATTAAATATTTAATTAAATTAATTACATTAAGTCCATATATTAGAAAATATATTTTATTGAATTTAATTACTAGGTAAATATTCATCTAGAAATTATTGATCAAACTTTTTTTTAATTTATTTTAGCAAACGTTGTAGAAGGATGATATATTATTTTAATTACAATAATTTTTTCTGGAAATTATTACCATATATATATGTAGATGTATATATATAAATAAATAAAATAAAAGAAAAGAAAAGAAAAGAAAAGAAAAATCCCTTAAAGACTAAACCTAAACCTAAGTCTAAAGCCTTAAGCCCAACGCCCATTCCCTTAATCCCTAAACCACTAACACCTTAAAACTAATTTTCCTTAAGCCTAAGTTCCTAACCCACCCTCCTAAGCCCAGCAGCAAGACCGTAGCTCACCCCCCCAAACCTGCGGCTACACCCGCGGCCAAGCAACTCACCGCTCTCTCTCTATATATATAAGTAACGTATTCCAAAACCTAAACCCTAACCCTAAATCTATACTCCGCGATGCCGACTCAGCGCCTCCCAACCACCTTAACCTAGCCACCGACCGGAGCAACTGCAGCCACTGCGTCAACGTCCACGTCAACCGCGCAACGCCGCGACCGGAATTCGCAGCAACAACCTCGACTTCCCGCACTATTTTTTGTTCCATCTTGCGACTAAATTCTGATCCATCTTCTCCGGTATGTTCATGACCTATCCCCCTTCCAACTCTGTATATTAGTTTCCATCGAATAACGTTATTAACTAGGTAGAAATCGACGCCAAGTTGAGAAAAAACCATAATATTTCAACTACAGAAAACTGTTGCGATGACCCATGTTTAGAGACCAATATCTTCTACCACAGACATCCAAACTTAAATTTTCTTTTTGCTATATGAAGACCATATAACCAAGATCATTTTCTGTTAACTACATTATTTTATTTGGTGTTATATGTAGAAATAAATTGGGTTAAAAATTAGGAAAAGCTTATTTTTGAAACTCTAAAATTTACGATACGGAGCGTGCCCCGCCAAACGGGAGCGCGCCATCGTGTACCAATTGTACCAAAAGGCGCGTATGGTATATCCTGACATGTGAGCTTTCGCAAAAACTGATTTGGACGTGTGTGCGCGTCGGAATCAACCCGTATCCGTAAAAAGTCTCTATATCGCAACTTTTGTAAAATACCACACCATTTAGTGTACGCTAGTCAGAATGCGACAAAACTTATGCCATTGGATTCATGGTATCACGCTGGTCCTGTGACCCAAGTTTCACGCAATTCTGAGACAGTTGACCAAGCCACCTATTTGCGGGCCCTACGGTTGATTTTTTGGGCTAATTTGTGTTTGGCTCACTGGAATCCAAAATTAGATATACTGTTGAGTTCGTATTGACATTTAGAATTTGTTTGACCTATAATTTGTCCCATTTAGAGACCTTTACCCCTGGCACACTTTTCGATGCAAAGTGGGCTACATGTGGACCCGTTTTGACCCAAAATTACCGTTTTGCCCCTGTGTCCAAATTGGACGAAAGGGTAGTGTTTTCTAGCTATCTCGCTGATTTCGGAAACGTTGGTGATGTTTATTTCAGCATCCGGAGACGTTTATTCGTAGGCCTTAGTTCCTAATCCTTTGTACTTGACATTAGGACGCTTAAACTTTACAGATTGCTTGCCAGGCAAGTATACCTTGCCATTGTACTGTGATTTATATTTCATATGATGCATGTATTTTATTTCTGTCTATTTAGTTCATATATTTTAACTGCTATATAAAATGCGCATCCAAGGATAACTTGGGTGCAACGACGGTGGCATCGTATTCTGTTTTTATTATATATATGCATGTTGACCTAGCTTATGAGACCACCCCATTATCATGAGGCATTTTATGTTTTATTGGCCATGACACAGTTATTACACGAGTGTGAGTCTCATGTAGGACACGGACTTGCGTACTCGGCTGGCCACTGGTACGTATAGGTCGCGCGACGGATAGGGATAACTGCCGATAGAAACTTTGCATGCTAGAAGACCTGACAGTTATTTAGAGGTATCATCATGTAGTGGATATGACATGCTTAGAGCATAGGGTGGGGAGAACAACAAGTAAGACGTTTGGGCTCATTTGCACTTTCCTTTTTGTAACCCGTACGCTCCGTCGGAGATGCGCGGTCATGATGACCCCTATATTACCTGGCGGCCTCTGAGGTTCAAAAGACGTCATGCTTTGTAGGCCCCTGAAACTCCAAGAGAATCATGCCAATCCTATTTTGGCCAGATAGCCCACTTGTTGGAAAGTTGTTCTCAAACTGTATTCACATAGATGGTTAGGTGACCCATTTAATGTTTATTTCCAGTACTTTATTGGCATACTTCTATGTATCTTGTTATGTCCCTCTGAAGACCTGGTATATTTCCAGATATAGACGGACATGATTATCCACAAGAGTACGGACCCGGACATGACGCTTCATACCAGACTGAGGAGGTCTTATCTTTAGAGTACCTTTGATTCATCGTAGCTGATGGATATTCTAGTTGCTATTTTCTTTATTGACATTTATCTTATATTAGAGTTTGATCTCTTCTCTCATTTAGTAGTTTTTAGTATAGTCGATTTGCAATGGATTTGTTTCCACCCGACTATCATACTTTGAGACTTCATATTTGATATTCAGTTATCTATTCCTATTTTCTTATTTGTGCTGTGGATGAGATATAGATTACGTGTGACTTGTTGACAGTATATTACCACTTGTGAATTTGATATTCATAATACAGCATACGTGTGTGTATGGTTTCCATATATTGGAGTTCGTATACATACGTCTGGCGTGTTACGTATTCCTAGTCCTACGTATTTTGGGACTGGGGCATGACATTGATCTTGTATCACAAACCCCCAAGTATCATATACCTTACTACTGCTGTTGTTCATAGAACGATATCTCGTACTGGTGCTGCTACCTACTGCTGTTAAAGCTAACCAATTCACTAACAACTGACATGCACAGATGTGTATTTCACATCGAGGCAGATCCCCTCATACTGAACTGAACTCTCATGACCAATGTCTAGCAACATGGTGCAGTCTCATAAAAGTGCACTTGCAGTATAGAACCAACTGAGTTAAAGGCCACCAGATCTTCCCTCCTCCACTGAACTGCAAGCCCGACCGTTGCAGCTACTAAACCAGCTGTTGTTGCTGCTTACTCTACTGCTGCTACTGCTGTTGTTAAAGCCTACACCACTCTACTCGAGCATCACCTGTCACTGAACCCGACACCCCCAAACCTTGTACTCCATCGGCAGTCCCTAGAACTCCCCTCAACTGACCTGCCTCATCCCCCATAAACAGCACTCGAGCCCAATATCTCTTTTCCATGAATCCTACACCCACCAGGCAACTCACACACATTCAGGTCAGGTGTCACACTCAAACATATTCAAATACAAGAGAACATCCATCCACACTTCACTGGTTATAAACTAAACCACATGTAGCTATTGTGTAACTCTTTTTATGTCAGGCACTACTGTACATCAGTCCTCTGATCCTCTCCCCATCAGTCTAACAACTGTACACATTAATATATACATAATATACCCCAATAACACCTAGTATAAATCAAGTACATAAAGATATGAACTCATATATATATATATATATATATATATATATATATATATATATATATATACTAGCCATAGCAATCTAAAATAGATTTAGACAACCACTACTAGAGTATTAAATATTTTATCAAACACGTGGAGTGCATCGCACCCGTATCATACTAACTCTAGAATACGCTTGCGATACGGCCCCGACACAATACCAAATGCATCACCAATGATGTGAGCAAGTCTAGAATCATATTTCTAAGCAATACAAAGTGTTAGCTACCCATCTACGTGTCTGTGTCAAAATATGACATATGCAAACCCCGTGTCGAAGGAAAACCCCCAAAATAACTCGTATCACTAAATTGCCATTATA
This sequence comes from Iris macrosiphon, assembly GCA_036927795.1. NCBI lineage: Eukaryota > Viridiplantae > Streptophyta > Magnoliopsida > Asparagales > Iridaceae > Iris > Iris macrosiphon. The sequence continues at coordinate 62,724,325 of JAYESA010000007.1, forward strand.
CGCCTACATGTATCCAATTATGGATAAGACACTAGTCTCACACAAGCAAACACATATAAATTTGGTCCACTAGACCTATTGACAAACACATGGTCCACTAATCTCGGATTTTCTTTAAATTAGGCACAAAACACACCATAACTTCACAATAGGGGTCCCTAGAGGCCTATTCTTCTTCCTATGGGTAGACCTAGTCCATAGGTGGATTCCTAATGATTAAACTATAGATTTATATTCTAATTAGAAATAGAAAATTGAATTGTACCTATTGGAAGATGGATTTCCAATGCAAGCCTCCAAATAGATGTTAAGAGCCTTCAACTTGTGCTTCTTCCACCAAATTGTAGATCCTTGCCTCCTCCTTGCTTCTAGAGTCTCCAATGGTGAAGTAGGGATGAATTAAAAGAAATTTGGTAGGGATTTGGTGTAGGGATAAAGGGATTTGGGAAAGGAATTACTAGATCTAAAGTTTTGAAATAAAAAAGAGAGGATAGAGAGTCTCTACCCCCTTATGTAGTGGTTGGCCCCCTTTCTTCATGTCCAAGAAAAGTAAAATATACAAAATGTCCTTTAGGGCTTGTCATGAAGAAAAGACTTAAGGAGGAAGCTTCTATTCCTAATAGTTTGGCTAATTAAAACACTAACTTAATGAATTGGGCTAAAATATTAGGCTCAAGTCTAAACTAATTAAATGTTGGTCCACGAGTCAAGTCTAGTCTAGTTCGGTCCACTATCACAAGTCCAAAATATAATATAACATGCTAACAATAAATAAATAATAATAATAATAATAAATATATAACATGCACCATAAATAAATAATTATGAAATATCATTCAATATAATAATTTTTGAAATACCAACAATTACAATATTACCAATAATAATAAAAGACAAAAATACCCCTCTCCGAAAAAGCGGTAGTGACAAGTCTACCCCCCTTAGCAGAATTTTGTCCTCGAAATTAAAACTCTCACCTCTCCCTTGGGCTAGTCATAACCTATTCATGCAAATTCTACTACGGTTAACCCCCAACAATCATAGTCCAAGACAGTCCTATCTTATAACATACAATCCTACCATTCTACTGGAAGAGCAAACATACTTTGATATAGTCTCTAACTATCAGTCTCTATCCAGGTTTCCACATACCATAGAATAAATCACTAAGGCAATATAATCTACCAGGTATCACATAGATCAACTAGATGAAAAGAAACAGAACCTGCTAACCCAACACTTGTAGCATTGGTCCTTTTGACCCTCATTGTAAAAAGTCCTGCCCCGCTGGGTGTCTCCTTCTGCTGGTGCGGGATAATCTATAATGCCACCGGTGGCCTAGTTCATCTCACACTAAGCATTTACTAATCATCAACCTAGTCAAGATATTTTAATATTGAGGTTTACCAAATTCTAGTGATATACTATAGTTCTAGGTCATGGACATACTTAACTCACTGGCACTCGCTACCTAGGATATTGTACAAAATACCCCCAAGATCATACCTCATTTATCTGTTTCAGTTCTTGTAATCACCAAAAATTTCTCAACCATTCTATTGCAAGGAACACTTTTATACATTTTCAATCATGTATTCTATTAGTGCACCTTTGTCCATCTTGAATACCCCCAATAGGATGCCTACTCAAATCTTATTACTGTCTATACAAGGTACCAGCTCTTATATGGCACTTTAGATGACATTCTCATACCAGGTTACTCACGTCTCTCATTTATACTTAATATACTAGTCACTAAAATATTTGTGCCTAAACTGCCATAATTCTTGAGATACTCTGGCTCATATTACTAGGGTACTCCTTCTATCATGTTACCTGGTGCAACTCACACTCTAACACTAGTTAATCACCCTAAGATTCTCATCCATACTAAGTAATACATACACAAACACCTCATAACCATTATGACATCTTACTGGTATCCTTATATCCCTCATACTATTTCCTGATACATACGAATTTTATGCTCAAAACTAGCAAGGTACTATACCTACTAAACTCACTTATATATAGATTGCCCTTCTTCTTCGCTGCCTAGATCACTTGTACTCTTACTCTCCACTACTCTTCATCTATATTATCTGATACACCCATCTAATACTATCATACAAGATATTTACTGATACTAATACATTACTTAATCAATCCTTGATATACTATGAATACTGCTACTCCTCCTAGGCACTCTAGTTTCAGAAACATTAGCTCCTAACTATACACATCAACTGTACTTACTGTTCTAGGGCACTAACTCCTTAATACTTACAACAGTTCACCACAACACTACTACCATTCTGGACACTAGCTTCAACATTAGATCACATCATCATATTCACTAAAACTCATGATCACATACATCTGATGCACTTAGTTATTTTACTTCTATAATACACATATTTTACTTCACTCTCATAGGTAAACTCATAATTCCACATCTCTATTATATCTATATATCTCCTTCCATATTTTTTATACTTGAACCTACAGACTGATACACTAATCAGGATATACTAGTATATTTTTCATGACCAACCTTGATACCACTCTACCCATGATGCACAATTGGGATTGTTAATACTCAAACCCCTACTTCTAATACTCATGAACCTCTCACACTTGTATTTCATTTCATAATCTTGTATTCACTCATCATCTTTTGTGCATTGTGCACATAATTCTGAACACTGTACTTTATTCTTCTACCATACCTTGCTCCTTTACACATCAATACCCTCAAAATCAAGTGATATACCCATCACTAGTCATACACCGATGCACTCATATTTATTCACATCAATGCTCTACTTCTACATGTAACACAAGTCCTACTACTTTAGCATAATACATTATTATTCCTTCACACACTCCTATACACTTATAGTTACCACTCGACTATGGCACACACAACTACATAAATTTATGGCTATCCAGAATATGCATGTTGACACTGATACTAACTCCGGGAACCACCACTGATACTCTCTACCCCTTTCTACCATTGGTACCAATTCTAGCTATACTAACAACTATCATAGAACTATTGTTATAAAGGTACTATACTATGAGTTATCTCTAACTGATGCCTATAGCTCACCTGTCCAACCAGGAACCACTCACAGACTCACAAACTAAACTCTAAATAATTTACACTAATACTCAAGGACACATACCTAATTGTAAGTCACCAAACTATTATACTATCAAGGAACCCTAATGAAATGAAGCTCTATAAGAAACTGGGCTAAAGGAACTGAAGGTATCTGTATTCCTGAGCTAATAGTGGTGATGGAACATAATCCTATAATAACAGAAGTGGAATGATAGAGATGATACATTAAGAACCAGTTTAAGATACAATCTGATAATCATACGCGTCTGTCCGAAATCATGATAATCAGAATCCTCGCCATGCCAGTAAGCATAACTGCGATAAACAATAGAGTCCATAACTAAGGTATGCACCTCTATAATTATGTTATCTAGAATTCTCACCATGCCAACCAGTAAGGCTTGAAAAACTCTAAATTTTATAACAAAGATATGTACACCCAAAGTCAGGTCTCTGCGTTTCTACCACGTCAGTTAGTATGGTCGCGATAAACTCTGGGCCCCATAACCAAGGCAAAATTTTATCTTTCTCACTGTCCTCATCAATATATATCATCAGAAGATACCATAATTTAGTCCGTAAAATTTATCTCGATATGAAATTAACTCAATAATGAACACCAATAATTAAATTTAATAATCGATCATCAAGAATCAAATTCAAATACAACAAGTGAGAGTGAACGAAAATAAGGGAAAAAGATTTTATATTGGAGTTCAAAATAAGATTCTCAAGGGTTATCCCAGGAATCTCTCAAGAAGTCCTAATTTGTGATTGAGTATCCTCATCTTAATATTATATATCCTATCGTAGGCTCGCAGCAGTACAACTAAACCATTGCACTACCACGATATCGCATAACTTACGAAGCCTGGCCTACATGGGCCACCACTAAAAACGTGTCACGATCCGCACCAGCATGATCGGGGCACTAGTACGTGGGTACGTCCAGCCTATGCCACAGCATCGACGATAGAACGCTGTCTAGGTTATCCTTATCTATCTAACATACTAGTACAACTAGTACTACCATGTACTCAATCACAATAATCTAAAAGAAGAATGAACAGAAAAGATAATCAATAACATTCTATAAGAAAAGAACTAGACAGGATATGGGAAGAAATACTAACTAGAACTCTACAAAAATTACCTCAAGTCCACAGGGTAATAGCAGTCCAGTCTAAGGCACCATTTTGGGATCCCAAAATGGAGAGCACAACCATCACTGAAAAATATTATCCAATCAGGAAAGGAGAGAAGTACACCTCTAACAGCAATTACAATAAATGATAACGACTATGTAATAGTAAATAGAGAGCATATACAAGATGAATAGAGCATGGTAGAAATATATAAGAATAAAAAAATATTGAAATACATATAAGAGATACGAACATCATATATAGAATCAAAAAATACATCTAAGTCAGTGAGTACTAGTAACAAAATATGATCTGCTTGGGTACTGCTCAAGAACCACGGCCTGGTTAATTATACTTGCGGTGCATGAGTAACACTATACAAAAAAAATATGAACTGCGGGGTATGATCACATATCTACACTAAATACTCTCTGCCCCCTACTGGTATATTGGATCCAACCATGGCACGCTATAACATGGGATTCCATAAGAAGGGTGCTAATCTTCTCATGAATCAGTGTCCATACATATACAAGAACAACAGACTCGCACAAGAAATACGCTAGGAACCACCAGGAATAATATCTCATGACGGGATCCAGGAATACCAATCCGTATAACCAAGTGTCAGGAAATCAGGGATATCTGTACTAAATACAAGAAACATAGAGGATATCATAAACGAAAAACTTTCAGAGAATGTACTCGCCTAGAATCCAGGGTGAAGTATCAAACTGCATTCAAAATAGTGCCACAAAGACCTAAATATCAATACAATATTTTATAAAGATAAACAAGTTAAACTAGTCAAGTTCTAGGTCTTTACGCCATCTCTAAGTCAAAATAGTCAAATTAGGTCAACTCTAGGTCAAACTAGTCAAATTGGTCAAACTATCTATTTATAGATTGTATTAACCTATATCTAGGTTTCTAGGTTGGTATCTTGATGATGCTAGTCATATTAGCTAGTACTGGGTACTAGGATACCCTATATACTAATATAACTCATACACACTTACTAGTTAATATAGTATCAATATCTTTTATATATATATATATATATATATATATATATATATATATATATATATATATATATATATTATATACAATATTACCTTATACTAGTATTACCTTAGTATCTTTACCATTATTTATATTTAGGTATACCAATATTAATACCTAATATAAGTATCTCTTGATACTAACACTCATAATCAACACTTACCTAGTTACCTTGTCACTCAGGATACTAACTCCCATAATATCATTTACAGTCATATCTAAACTTATTAATATACATACCTATATATTTACCTTAACTATATAAATATCTTGACACTAAACTCATACTTTAACTTGCTAACCAAATACCAATACTCCAGATAACTGATGCTCCCTTCATCTCAACACCATACCATAATCCTTATCTTAACTTCCTTACTGATACATCATACAAAAAGATAACTCTAACATCAACACTGCAAGCCTCAACTCATAACTAATTTGCAGGCAATGCTCACGAAGTTCTCACATTTGCATTGAACCCATATGGACAACACTTGCACAACCTGACATACAGATTTATGACATAGGTATACACACATTCAAATTTCCATTGGTACCAAGTATTCTCACCTTCCTCTCAAATCTGAGCCTCAACCCTTAATATTGGACTGATACATTTCAAGTATCAGAATAGACTTGAGCTTGCATCATAAACCCCTAAGTGTCCTTATACCTTACTACTGTTGTTGCTGTTCATAGAATGATATCCCCCACTGGTGTTGCTACCTACTACTTCTAAAGCTAACCAATTTACTGACAACTGACATGCACAGATGTGCATTGCACATCCAGGTAGATTCCCTCATACTGAACTGAACTCTCACGACCAATGGCTAGCAACATGGTGCAGTCTCAGAATAGTGCATTTGCAGTATATAAACAACTGAGTTAAAGGCCACCAGATCTCCCCTCCTCCATTGAATCGCAAGCACGACTGTTGCAGCTACTAAAGCAGTTGTTGCTGCTGCTTACTCTACTGTTGCTACTGTTGCTGTTAAAACCTATACCACTCTACTCGAGCATCACCTGTCACTGAACCCGACACCCCCAAAACGGGTGTCGGGTTAGCAGGTATGTCTCTTTGTTCTTCTTCCTGTCCTTTCCATTCCTTGTGGTGTGCTTCATTAGTACCTGTTAGACTTTTTTTTGTGCTGTAGTAGATAGTGTAGTGATCCTGATTGAGCCTGTGATAACACGACCAGTAGGACCATGATCTTGTATGTTATTTAGGTAGAATTTTTTGACTGTGATTGTTGGAGGTTTGACCTAGAAGAAGTGCGATTGACCTTAAATTTCGATGACAAAATTTTCTAAGGAGGATAGGCTTGTCACCAACCCATTTCCTGAGACGAGTATTTTTTTTAATTTGGTTAATTATGTATTATTTATAATTAATTATATTTATATTTAATTAGTGATTGTATTAGTTTTTTATTGATTATTTTAGGATTTTGGCTAGCCTGGACCCATGTCAGACCCTAGTGGACCCATGTCCGACCCAACCCACACCCTTGTGAGACTTATTTTTGGGTTTAGAATATTTATTATATTTTAGTGGGTTATTTGGAGAGATTGGGAGTTAGTTTGAGTGCTTTTGGAACCCAAAACCCAAAACCCAAGTTAGGAGAGGGCATTTTGGGCATTTGGAGACTTTGTAAACCCTTATTAGTGTGTGTGGCCGGCCTCCCCATGCTTCCAGACCCGTGTAACAGCAGCCCCCTCCCCATTTTCATCTTCTTCTCCACTCTTTCTTCTTCTTCTTCTTTTTCTTCTTCTCCACTCTTTCTTCTTCTTCTTTCCTTCTTTCAACCTCAAGCAAGTAAGTTTTCTCCATTTTCTTTCCTTCCTCCTTCCATTTCTTACTTTTGTGTGAACCCTAACCTTATGGTTTTCTCTAACCTAGGTGTGTAGAGCCTAGGCTTAGTGTGGAGGCTAGATTTGGAGGCTTGGAGCTTGAGGGAGGTGATTTCAAGTGGATTGGAGACTTTGGCCTTGGGATTCCAACTCCCAAGAGGTAAACCCTAACTTTTCCCTTACTAATTACTCTAATATAGTGTAATTAGTGGTTTAGAACCTTCCTAGACCCTAAGCCTACCCGTGGGAGGAAGTTGGAACAAGTTTGGTTGTGTTTGGAGACTTTGACACTAGATTTTGTGTCAATTTCGGGTAAAATCCGAGATCGGCCCAATTTTGGGTGATGCCCTAGGTTAGACGGACCTAGATAGACATTGTCGGGTGTCTTGAGGGTTAGTGTGTATCTCTGTTCGGACACGTGAAGTCGTATCGCGGAGAAATGGACGTTTCGGGCATTTTCGGGGTTTTCGTCGTCGCCGATTCTAAGTGCGTGCACGTTTTCGCCACAGGCCTAGAATCGAAGGGGTAGCATTTTTTCTAGGATCTAGACATCGTTTAGAACCCGTGGGTAAATTTTGGGACGATTCTGAGTTTGTTTGGTGTGTGTTTCAGGAGGTTTTCCGAACCGCACACCGCATATTCGTCGAAATGACCGAACGGCCATTTCGACTTGGTTTCCTAGTTTCGGGCTTGTGCGCGCGTTGGGTTAGCTTCAGGAAGTATGTGCTAGAGTTATCGGGTTATATTTTATATATATAGGTGTTTGTGTACGTAGGGGTCGTTGGGCGTGCGTTGGTGGGGCGTTGTGCGTTGTGTTGTGTGTTGTGTGTTGTGTTTATAGGTATATATATGTGTATATATATAAATATGTGTGTTTCTGTATATATATATATATATATATATATATATATATATATATATATATGTGTATGTATATATATATATATGTTTATGTGTAGTTGTGAGTGTGTGTGTGAGGGTATGTGAGAGTGTGTGTGTGTGTGTGTTTGTGAGCGTGTGTGTGAGTATGGTTATATATATATATATATATATATATATATATATATATATATATATATATATATATATATATATAGGTATATAGATATATTTATGAGTGTATATATATTTATAGATATGTGTTGTATGTATACATATTTGTGTGTGTATATACCTATATTTGTGTGTGTGTATGTGTATGTGTATCTATGTGAGTGTGTGTGTGTGTGTATATATATATATATATATATATATATATATATATATATGTTTGAGTGTGTGTGTGTGTGTATATATATATATATATATATATATATATATATATATATATATATATATATATATGTGTGTGTGTGTGTGTGTGTGTGTGTGTGTGTGTGTATATATATATATATATATATATATATATATATATATATATATATATATATGTGTGTGTGTGTGTGTGTGTGTGTGTGTGTGTGTGTATATATATATATATATATATATATATATATGTGTGTGTGTGTGTGTGTGTGTGTGTGTGTGTGTGTGTGTGTGTGTGTGTATATATATATATATATATATATATATATATATATATATATGTGTGTGTGTGTGTGTGTGTGTGTATGTGTGTGTGTGTGTGTGTGTGTGTGTGTTTATGTGGGCGTTTGTGTGTATGCGTGGTCGTGTGTGTGCGAGGTGCAGCTGGGAGGGCAGCGGGGCTGCTGTGCAGCGCAGCGAGGGGGCTGTTGTGCTGTGCACAGCAGCAGCAGTAGCAGCATAAGCAGCAGCAGGCAGCAGCGGCATTCGCAGCAATAGCTAGGTAGCAGGGTGAGGGTATTTATATATATAAATAGATAGATAGTCAGATAGATAGATAGATAGATAGATAGATAGATAGTTGAATAGATAGATAGATAGATAGATAGATTAGATAGATAGATAGATAGGTAGATGGATAGATGGATGGATAATAGATTAGATAGATAGTTAAATAGATAGATAGATAGATAGATACTAGTTAGATAAATAGATAGATAGGTAGTTAGATATTAGTTAGATATAGAAATCTATGTGTATAGATATATATATACATATAGCTAGATATATATTATATAGCTAGACATATATACGTATAGGTAAGGTAAGGTATATGTGTATATGTGTATGTGTGAATATAGATACATATAGTTATATAGATACTTATATGTGTTAGATATATGTATATTAGCCTATACATATAGCTAGATATATACCTATAGCTAGGTAGATGTATAGATATTAGATATAGATATATATGTATTTGAGAGTAGGTATAAGGTAATATGTATATGTGTTTGTGGATATGTATATCTATATATATGCATATAGATATGTAGGTATGTATGTATATGTGTGGTAGATATATATTCTAGCCTAGATAATTAGATAGGTATATATCCATAAGCATAGTTAGTTAGTTGGAAGGGTAGTTAGTGAGGGTTTAAAGAGGTATCTCAATACCTTGAGATATCCAAGGTATTGAGTTTTGAGCGGGGTTTTTGAGCAATTGTCTAGGTTTGAGTTTAGAGATAGGTTTTTATGTATATGTGTATATATTTACGTGTGCTAGCATAGGTTTTAGCGGGTTTAGGTGGGGTGCGTAGCGTAAGGTGAGGTATCAGATACCGAGGGTATCCCGGTATCTCAAGGAGGCGAGTTTGAGGGTTTATTAGCTTAATGACCTAGTTTTGGCCTAAAATTTTAGGGGCACCCTAGTTTGACCTAGAGTTGACCGTGGGTGACTCGACTGACCACCAAAGTCAACTTTTGACCTAGATTTGACCCAGAGTTGACTTTTTGGACCCAGAGATGACTTTTTGACCCAGATTTCACCGGTTTGACCTGTTTGACCTAGAACGACCCTAGAAGCCTATTTTTAGTTATTTTATATCTGCTTAACTCATTAGAAACCTGTTTAACCTTGCTTTTCACAATAGGTCCTTGCGATACCAGTTTGGATCGCCAGTTGCTCAAGACGTCAGGCGAGTACATTCTCTGATAGTTTTTATTATCTGATGATTATTATGATTCAGCTTCTAGTATAGTATCATCTGATTTTTCTGGCATAACACGGGACACGGACTAGTATTTCTGGATTCATTTACTTGTGACACGTATTTTTCATATTTTTGGCCTCTATTCTGGAATCACCTACTGGCATCACCTACAGACATCACTACAGGCATCACTCATGTTTCTGGCTGGACTCATCTTGATTTACGTGTTGGGTCTTGGATTCACTTGTACTAGTCGGGGCGAGAAAATACTCGAGTAGACATGTAAATATTCTCATCTGGAATCATCAGGAATCATCCCCTCTGGTCTAATCTGGAATGATAGCAGCCGCGCACCCAGTGCGCGGTGAGCCGTACTTATCCCTAGCCGTTTATATGTCGAAACAGGTATTTCAAAGACACCAAGTTCATTCTTTATAGTCTGGACTCACTTGTATTTCTTGCTGGTCTCACTTACATGCTTTTGGACTTGACTCACTACATGTATTTTATGCTGGACTAACTACACGTTCTTGTGCACGAACTTGATCTTAGTTTAGATTTCTTGTATCTTGCAGTCATTACTATCTTGCTTCTGATATTCATGCATCTTTACCTTTATGCACCAGTGACATAAATATTTCTTGTTTATACTATATTTCATTCTCCTTGCTACTTGCTGCAATTATTTTATAGTTTTTATCATTTAACTGGAACTGCTGTTAGAGGTGTACTTGCTCCAGTCCTGACCGGACATATTTTTTCCAGAGTATCCAGAGGATTAGTGTCCAACATTTTATGGACATGAGCTTGTCGATAGTGCAGATAGGGACCCTCTAGTTTAGGAGTGATTTTCGGGTTGGTAGCCGGGATCACTAGGACCTTGTTATTATTTTTATTAGCTTTTAGCACCGGATTTGTCTCCGGTTTTGGATTGAGACCTTGTATTGTATATGATTTTGGATGTTGTATTATTATTATTGTTGTGGTTGTGTTTTAGTTGCAGTTGTTTAGACTTGGTAGCTGTTAGTTTTCTGTGTTATCTTATCGTGCTTAGATTCGTGATTGAGTATATTGTGATTATCATTATGTTATTGCTCCTCCATTTGGAGTTGAGATCTTGACAGGTTTATATATTGATTGTGTGAGATTGTTATCTAGATAGTTGACCTAGACAGCGTTCTACCGCCGATACTGCGGCGTAGGCTGGACGTACCCACGACTCATGCCCGATTTTTTGGGTGCGGGTCGTGACACCTAGTCCATAGGTGGGTTCCTAATGATTAAACTATAGATTTATAGTCTAATTAGAAAAAGAAAACTGAATTATACCTATTGGGAGATGGATTCCCAATACAAGCCTCTAAATGGATGTCAAGAGCCTTCAAGTTGTGCTCCTTCTACTAAATTGTAGATTATTGCCTCCTCCTTGCTTTTAGAGTCTCTAATGGTAAAGTAAGGATAAATTAGGAAGGAATTTGGTAGGGATTTGGTGTAGGGATAAAGGGATTTGGGAAGAGAATTTCTAGATCTAAATTTTTGGAATAAAAAAGAGAGGAGAGAGAGAGTCTCCACCCCCTTATGTAGTAGCCGGCCCCCTTTCTTCATGTCCAAGAAAAGTACAATATCCAAAATATCCTTTGGGACTGGTCATAAAGAAAAGACATAAGAAGGAAGCTTCTATTCCTAATGGTTTGGCTAATTAAAATACTAACTTAATAAATTAGGCTAAAATATTGGGCTCAAGTCTAAACTAATTAAATGTTGGTCCACGAGTCAAATCTAGTCTAGTTAGGTCCACTAACACAAGTCTAAAATATAATATAATATAATATACAAATAATAAATAAATAATAATAATAATAAATATATAACATGCACTATAAATAAATAATTATGAAATACCATTCAATATAATTATTTTTGAAATACCAACATTAACAATATTACCAATAATAGGAAAAGACAAGAATACTCCTCTCCGAAAAAGCGATAGTGACACCGAGGAGAAGCGTTGTAAGCTTGAATGCCGGCAGTCTGTAGCGCCCCGTTCCCCCGGTGCGGAGAGCGCGGCTAAGAAACACAAACGGTATCGTTCTATCGGGATAGATTGAATTAAGAACTCGTCCTCGTTATGAATTTGTTTCTTCGGAATCGATTCCCATATTTAGTGGACTGCACCCCAAGGATCGTCTTAGCGGCAGAGTCAGGAGGGACCTCTCCGCTGCTATCTTTTATTGCCTCGGTTTTCGATGTCGCTTGTTGCTTTCGTGCTTTGAGTTGGTTTTGGGATTTGCTTATTTTCCTTGAACGGTTTCGATGGTTTTCATTATTTTTGTTCATTGACTTGTACTTCTATTTCGAGATTGCAAAGAGAGGAAGAAGTATTAATCGAGCTGTTCGTGTGCAGGTGAACGAGCAGTAGGTGGCTTACGAGCGGAGTTGTGAAGCGCCTCTTTCCTTCTCCTTCCATCAATCTAAGTGAGTGGCTACCAACCCGATTAGCTAGCCCTGCTTCCAAGCTTCACTCCTTTGCCCCGATCAAACGATACCAAGTAATAATAAAAGAAACCAAGATAAAAGAGAATAGACTTGGTTATTATGCTTGTCAACCAAACATGTGAACTGTTATCTTATGTATGCTTGTTCGTGCAAATGTTCTATAAAACGTGCTAAGTATAGAACACATCTTGTATATGCATAATTGTTCAGGGAGGCTATGCAAAATAAATCATGCAATACTGCTTGTCGTGTACTCGTGTTCATGCACTCGTGTTGCCTCAAATGCATGACTTGTTAACTTGTTCAATCGTATTCGATCATGGACAACTTGTGCACAAGGTATTGGTTCTGCGGACGGTCGCTGGGGCACTGGCACCGATCCGATCCGGGCGGAACTCGTGTGTAGTCTTCGTGTTCGGGACCGGATAGCTTGCAGCACAATCGTGTTCTCTCGTAGCATGCTATCCTTGTCCCCGGCTACGTCCACTATGGCAACCATGCCAGTGATCATCGTGTATATTTAAACCTGTTGCAAACTAACTTGTGTCTTCGTGGCAGGGAAGGCATGGTAAGTATTGTGCAGGTAATTCAGACGGGCAGGTAAAATCCACCGAACGGTGGCACGTTTATTTTCAGTAAATTCGATATGCTGCTTACTTGTAAATGAACTAAGGCAAGAATAGAAACCCACAAATATGCATGCTTCATTAAAATAACGTGTTGATTGGTATAGTCAGGCTAGCTCGCCTTCACCAGCATGTTTCGATATGCTGATCCTCGTTGAAACAGGTTCTTCGCACCAAGGCAAACCGAGCGAGGAGCCGAAGTCGTCTTCCCGATCCATTCCAGCTGTTGGCGCATCTTCACCGCGCCTTGAAGCCTTTTGAAGTCCGAAGCTGCAACTCTTCATACACAAATGCAGCTCCGTGGCAAAGCCATCCTCCAGCCTGGAGGTCTTTATCGTTTTGAGTTTATAAAGGGATGTAATGTACAGGACTGCTATCTCATTTTGAGTCATCTCTTTTGTAAGCCGTTCGGCATATTAGCTGACTCGTTCAGGAGTTTGTAATATATGTTCATTATCAATAAAGAGAACTTTTCTATGTTTCAAATCTGTGTTTCAATTTATCTGCGTACTCTGAATATGTGCTTGCTATGCAAATCATTAAAGCCTTGTGCGGGCGCAACTCCAGGCCCGCACGACGGTCACGATTCGGGGGACGCCTCAAACGATTCTACGGAATCGGGTCGTGACATAGTGGTATCAGAGCACAGATTCAAAGTTCCTTTAACGATCAAATTCCTGTGCGAACTCTTGAACTCGCTAGGCCAAAATAAGATACGTTCATGCAATAAGTCCATAATACATTATGATCCTAATGTAATTTACCTTCTTTTGAAGGAATGGCTCCAGCGCAATCTGCAGCGCAAACTCCGGACGAAATGCAAGGCCAGGAAAGTAGTTCGGATACTTCGGGAAGTTCAAAGAGCCAGCGAGCCGTGCCAAGCATCGATCCCGTCCAACGAATATTGCAGATGTTGGAGGCAAACCAACAAAGGGACGAGGCTCGCTATGAAAAGGCCGAGAAGCGAGCGGAAGAGAGTCAGCTCAAGTTTCAAGACAATATAGAAGCACGATTCTCAGTCCAACAAAAGCAGATAGATACCCTGCAGCAGATCGTTCAGACTTTGGCATCCAACCAGTCCGCGGCAACGCCAGCGACTCCGGTGGAACAGCCCGTGCTTGAAGTAGAGATGCCATAAATTCCAAGGGCGAGGGACGTGACTGCCTTCGACTTTGGCCACTTCAAGAAAGTCTGCAATACCCCATTCAACGGGACTAAGGACCCAGTCGTAGCTCTAGATTGGTTGGCCGAACTTGAAGATCACTTCGCTCTGCTAGAGGTCCCCGAAGAGAAGCGCGTCGCCTGCGCGCAACTACAGCTCCGTCTCAACGCACACGATTGGTGGGACGTGCATCGACGATCTCTCCAATTTGATCACGGAGAGGAGGCGATCTCGTGGACGACCTTTCGTGCCGTATTCGAAGAGGAGTTTGTACCCCCTCCAGTACAATGTCAAATGGAAAACGAGTTCGTGCAGCTGCGGCAAGGCAGTATGACAGTTAAGGAGTACTCCGCCGAATTCAACCGACTCTCCAAATTCGCTAGGGCCTATTTACCTGATGCAGCGAGTCGAGCTAGAAGGTTTGAAGGTGGACTACGCCCTGCCATCCATTCGTACGTAGCTATTCCTCAGTATCGTACGATGCGTGAAGTCATGAATCACGTCCTGTCGCTTGAACCACTCTATCCTCACGTTCCTGCCAGCGCTGTGCATACCTACAATCACAAATGCCAAAGCAACGAGGGAGGAAACAACGCTGTAAAGCGTCGGAACGACGGTAGTCAACAAATAAAGCATTGGAACATTACGTGTCGATTCTGTAAAAAGACTGGACACGACAAGAAGGACTGCCGCTTGAGACTTGGGTTATGTCTAGCTTGTGGACGATCAGGCCATGCCATTAGTTCCTGCCCGAACCTTCCTGATCGTCGTCCCCAACGAAATGCTCCCTAACGGTAGGTTCTACCCTAAGTTTCTGGACAAAACTTTCAATTAGTTGGGTAGGATGTAGCGCCCCGTTCCCCCGGTGCGGAGAGCGCGGCTAAGAAACACAAACGGTATCGTTCGATCGGGATAGATTGAATTAAGAACTCATCCTCGTTATGGATTTGTTTCTTCAGAATCGATTCCCATATTCAGTGGACTGCGCCCCAAGGATCGTCTTAGCGGCAGAGTCAGGAGGGACCTCTCCGCTGCTATCTTTTATTGCCTCAGTTTTTGATGTCGCTTGTTGCTTTCGTGCTTTGAGTTGGTTTTGGGATTTGCTTGTTTTCCTTGAACGGTTTCGATGGCTTTCATTGTTTTCGTTCATTGACTTGCACTTCTATTCCGAGATTGGAAAGAGAGGAAGAAGTATTAATCGAGCTGTTCGTGTGCAGGTGAACGAGCAGTAGGCGGCTTGCGAGCGGAGTTGTGAAGCGCCTCTTTCCTTCTCCTTCCATCAATCTAAGTGAGTGGCTACCAACCCGATTAGCTAGCCCTGCTTCCAAGCTTCACTCCTTTGTCCCGATCAAACGATACCAAGTAATAATAAAAGAAACCAAGATAAAAGAGAATAGACTTGGTTATTATGCTTGTCAACCAAACATGTGAACTGTTATCTTATGTATGCTTGTTCGTGCAAATGTTCTATAAAACGTGCTAAGTATAGAACACATCTTGTATATGCATAATTGTTCAGGGAGGCTATGCAAAATAAATTATGCAATACTGCTTGTCGTATACTCGTGTTCATGCACTCGTGTTGCCTCAAATGCATGACTTGTTTAACTTGTTCAATCGTGTTCGATCATGGACAACTTGTGCACAAGGTATTGGTTCTGCGGACGGTCGCTGGGGCACTGGCACCGATCCGATCCGGGCGGAACTCGTGTGTAGTCTTCGTGTTCGGGACCGGATAGCTTGCAGCGCAATCGTGTTCTCTCGTAGCATGCTATCCTTGTCCCCGGCTACGTCCACTATGGCAACCATGCCAGTGATCATCGTGTATATTTAAACCTATTGCAAACTAAATTGTGTCTTCGTAGCAGGGAAGGCATGGTAAGTATTGTGCAGGTAATTCAGACGGGCAGGTAAAATCCACCGAACGGTGGCACGTTCATTTTCAGTAAATTCTATATGCTGCTTACTTGTAAATGAACTAAGACAAGAATAGAAACCCACAAATATGCATGCTTCATTAAAACAACGTGTTGATTGGTATAGTCAGGCTAGCTCGCCTTCACCAGCATGTTTCGATATGCTGACCCTCGTTGAAACAGGTTCTCCGCACCAAGGCAAACCGAGCGAGGAGCCGAAGTCGTCTTCCCGATCCAGTCCAGCTGTTGGCGCATCTTCACCGCGCCTTGAAGCCTTTTGAAGTCCGAAGCTGCAACTCTTCATACATAAATGCAGCTCCGTGGCAAAGCCGTCCTCCAGCCTGGAGGTCTTTATCGTTTTGAGTTTATAAAGGGATGTAATGTACAGGACTGCTATCTCATTTTGAGTCATCTCTTTTGTAAGCCGTTCGGCATATTAGCTGACTCGTTCAGGAGTTTGTAATAGATGTTCATTATCAATAAAGAGAACTTTTCTATGTTTCAAATCTGTGTTTCAATTTATCTGCGTACTCTGAATATGTGCTTGCTATGCAAATCATTAAAGCCTTGTGCGGGCGCAACTCCAGGCCCGCACGGCGGTCACGATTCGGGGGACGCCTCAAACGATTCTACGGAATCGGGTCGTGACACAGTCTACGTGAGGGGTTCTCTGGCTTGGTGCGGTAGGATCAATAACGACGGTCAATCGTGGGACATCCCTGAGGCACTGGGGTGGTGATACAAGTTGTTGGGGGAAGTAACAGTGCGTTAAACTCGCACTGGGACAGGATTATAAAAACTGAAGCGACTGTGGAATGCCTGGGCGAGCGGCGAGCTCGTCGACGCGGGGGGTGTTATGCCATAGAGGATGGAAAAGATAGTAGACGGAGGAGAAGAAGAAGGTGGCGGCTGTTGTTTTCAATGAAATACTGAAATGATGAGAGGTTTTATAGGATGTTGTGCTTAGGGTTCGAGAAGAGAGGGAATGATAACAGGCCTTTGGAGTTGGGCCTACCAAAGGAGATCCGAATTTAATTTCGATTGGACTCAATTGATAGAAATAGGAAAATATGGGGATTGGCAAGGAGTAATAATGTTTTCAGAGTAATAATGAACCTATTGATCAAAATATTTATAGACATGCTACTTAGTATTATTTAGTATATATGAAATTGAATATATGTAATCTAATTAAATTTATGAAAGCTTATACTAACTATTGAAATTTAAAATAGAATCAAATTATAAGTGTTATTAGTCAATTATCATATTAGTAACAAAGATAATATAAATGATAATAACAAGAACACCTAAATTTTGTTGATATTATTTAAAACATACAATTTTTAAAAATCTACATAAAAGAAAAGAAAATAAACCAATACTAATAATACAATTTAATATTAAGTATAATAAGGTTCATAACAAATTGATTCAGAATTTCAAATTTTGAAATTTTCAGGAAAATTGGGAAAGATAAAATTTAGGGGGTTTACAGTCTTATGAGAGGCGACTCTCCACCGCAGCATGTTGAGTCGCACCCTGGTGGGCTGAGCCATCGCCTATTTCGTCGTGGGTCTAGCCACCGTTGTACGGGAAGAAGTCGCTAGACCCTTCCCTTTGCTTTCCTTTCTTGCAGCCTGAGATTGCTTGGGTGCCATGGCTGAAAGAGCTTGAGCTTAAAATTGAGTTTGGGGGAGTTAGGGTTTTTAGAGATCGTAAAGTGTCTCTCTCTTCTCAACATGACTATTTATAGAGTTGGGATAAACCCTTCGATCTCCAAACGACTCTTCGGGATCCGTATAGAAAATCATGCCAAAAGATTACGACGACACATTGAATACATGTTATCGTCGGCTGTTGAGATTCTGAGCGCACAAAATCAGGGTCACTTTCCCTGCTTCTAGTTGAAAGTATTTCAAATTTATTTGACAAATTCAAAAAAATTTGGAGAAAGTCTTGTAGAAGCATAAAAAGTACGTTCATAAAGGCCATTTACATGACCTAAAGAAGATTAGGCGTACTTTCCTCAGTTTGAAGCCTAGGCGCACTTTCTTACAGTTTAAGAGAACAGTGGTGTACTTTTGCTTTTTGTCGCACTTTGTTATCCATCCAACTCAACAAAGAAGGGCATACACTCTTCATATTCCCCCTGAGCATTTAATGTGATGAACTGACAACTGACAAACATGAAAAATGAGGAGATCAAGGTCATTAATGCATAATTTCTCTTACACGCAGACCCAGATTATCGTTTAGTGGACTGTATGGCCACACTCTATCAGAGTATGCCAGTGATGTTATCTCTATCAGGGTACTCCAGTGATGATATTTTTACCAGAGTACCCCAGTGATGCTATCTCTACCAGAGTACACCAGTGTTGCTACTCTATCAAAGTACGCCAGTGATGCTATTTCTATCAGAGTAAGCCATTGTTGCTACTCTATCAGAGTATACTAATGATGCTATATCTATCAGAGTATGCCAGTATTGGTACTTAGCCAGAGTACGCCAGTGATGCTATCTCTACCAAAGTATGCATGTGTGCTACTTCCATCAAGATGCATCAAAATACGCCAGCTTGTTACTTCTCCATAGTGCGCATCCTATAATGCACAGTGAGCGGTTATGATTATGGGTATGTCATGCCATAATTCTCGTGGAACATGAATAAAAAAATGTCCCCATGACTTGAGCTTTTCTCATAATGGAGGTCACGTGTCAAACATATAGCAAGTTGTGTGTCCACTAAGTCGAATGTGGGCTATGAGTTCTTAAAAGTATGCACACACTGGCAAAATAGCGCATATTGCCTATCAACGCACGCACACCCATATAGCCTTTCCTAAGTGCTATAAATTCAGGGTCAATGCATCCTATAACACACATGGACAGAGGGAGAGGGTGAAGTCATTCGTGTCAGTGCTGTCATTGCCTTCTTGCTGCAAAATTCTCAAGTGCTTGTGCGTTCTTATATTTGTTTCTTCGTACCGAGTAGTCCAAGGAGTAAAGTAATCGACTGCAGATCAGATCTCCATAGCTACCACTTCCCCAGAATTTGTACTTAGATTCTTGTATAGGATTTTTGTACCTCTTTTTTTATAGTTTGTTACACAATTTGTACAACTTTTTGTTCATGGCAAAAACCCAGCAACTATTTTGGGGAAGACGACTCCATACGCATGTGCATTTTTAACACAGAGACACATGTACACAGTCATGTACATGGATGAGAAATTATCATGAATATCTGCAGACGAACTCATACTTGCTTTTGCGCATGGGCATTGCTGAAAGCTTCCTCATTAATATGCGCAGATAACAAAATTTTTATGTCATGACCCGCACCCGAAATTGGGATACGAGTACGTGAACAACGCCCAGCCTCCGACGCAGCATCGACGGTAGAATACTATTTGGATCAACAATAATATCTAACATATGGAGGAACAATATGGTATATGATAATGAAACCAATACTCAATCACAATATCAAACTAGAGAAAAAAATAGCACAATATGGTAAAGAAGTACAAGAGTCACAAATACATCCACAATATAAGTCTAGGCACAAAGCAACTCCCAAAATAATAATACATGCCAAGAGTCTAAAATAAGACTAATACAATTTCTAATAATATAAGTCTAAGCCTCCTCAGTCACTGGTGTAAACCTCCTGATTTTTCAGGAATTTTTAAAATAGATTTTTCACAATTTTATGGAATTTTCTGGGATTTTTCTCTATTTAAAACCTAGGTATTCTGATATTAAAGGATTTTTAAATATGTTTATTAAATATTAAAATATTATGAAAATAATATTTTTTGGGTGTAAAATCAAAAACTAGACATAAGATAATTTTTCTGGATTTTATTGGACCCCGGAAGCATTTTTAAAGACCTAAGAACTATTTTTAATTAAACCCTAGAAATAAACCCGATTTATTTCAAAATAAACCAAACCAACCCAAATTGAACCGGACCGGTTTAATCAAACCAAACCCAATTCCTTATTGGGTCGGATCCGGGCCCAAAACCCAACCCGACCCGAATTTGACCCGTTTCAACAGTACTGCTACAGTACTGTTTCTTCCCCCGACCCCTTGTCGGTCGTTACGGATCCGGCCGGTTCCTCCGGCTGTTTGGCGCCGTCCCCGCCTCCTCCACCCGTAACCGCCCCGCCTTCTCCGGCCGTAACCGCCCAACCCTCGACCTATAAATCCCTGCTCTCCTCCGTCGTCTCCACCACCTATCTCCCCCTTGCCGGAACCCTAATCCTCCGCCACCGCCTTCCCCCTTTCCTCCTCCTCCCTACTCCTCCGTCCTCGCCGGCCAGCCTTCTCAGCCCCAACGACACCTCCTTCCCTCTCTCCACAGCCTCCACTCCCCGAGCCCAGCCCCGCTCCGCCGCCATCGTCTTCCCCGATGCGCCCCAAGCCGCCCTAGCCACCGCCCCGCCTCCCCACGAGCGTCGCCTCCCTCCTCTGCTTCTCCCCGTAGCAGCCGTCGCCTCGCCACCGCGAGCTTCTCCGGATCCGCCGCCCTCGACAAGTAGCAGCAGCCGCAGCAGCCCCGGCCGCCGTGATGCCTCCTCCGTAGCCGTGCAGCCTCGCCGCCTGAGCCCCCGGCCGTCTCCGCCGTACCCTCCTGTAAGCTCTGGCCAGCTCCGGCCAGCAACCGCCGGAACCCTAGCCCGGACACAGCGCTGTGCAGTATCGGTGTGTCGGTGTGTCGTGTCCGTCTCGCAGACACGGATATTTTTTATTCTTTGGAGCCCTGTTCAGGTAGCGTTTTCTCTCTCCTCGTTGCCCCGTTTCCCGTTCTGTCAGTTGGGACGCGAACCCTGCGTGACCCTCTCGATGCCCATGTAACCCGCTCGGTGTGTCACGTCCTGTGGTGATCGTGAACTGCGATCCAAAAACAGGAAAATTAACGCCCTGTTTTACCCCGAAACTGATTATGTTCCGCCAAACAGGACGACTTGGTCGCGTGCGCGTCATTGATACGGATGTGCGGAATTTCGCAGAAGTTGATTTGGATGTGCGTGCACACCGGAATCAACGCGTATCCGCCGACAACGCCCCGTATCCGCCTGTTATGAATCTTGTTGTAACTTAGTGTACACATGTCGGATCGAAATGAAACTTACGCCATCGGACTTGTAGCAATACACTGGTCCTGTGACCCAAGTTTAGTTTGATTCTGAGAATGTTGACAAAATTACGTATCGTGGGCCCCATGGCTCCACTTGACAGGCAATTTTGTGATCGGCTCATCGAAATCCAATTCTGCAAGTTCCGTTGGGTTCGTATCATCGTTCTGGACCTGTTGACACTAAGTTTGATGAATTTGGAGACCATTACTTCTGACACATTTTTCGGTGCGAAGCGGGCCACATGTGGGCCCCGCTTTGACCTGAAAATGTTATTTTTGCCCCTGTGTCCAAATTGGACTCAAGGACAGGCGTTTCTAGCTATTTGATGTCTTCTAAATCTGATGGTGATATCTATTTTAGCAACCGGAGAAGTACTGCAGAACCCGCTGAAACCAGAGCCGCAGTTGATAACCAAAATCCAGGCAAGTGTACCTTGCCAACTTTACAGTGTTGATACTTATTTCCTTGACTTATTTATACATTATTGTGCATGCTTAAACCTAGGACCGTGTGACTTTACTTAGCGTCCAATTAATAGTCGGGTGCCAATACCGTACGCGGAGTTGTGTAACGTCACCTAGAGATGGATATCGTGACCCTTTACATTCTCGTACTTGCATTATCAAGTACGTTATACCCAGGACACCTGACACTATTTATGTGACAAAATCTTCCTGAAATATTTAAGGTAATTTTGTATAGGATACAGGTTTCATGACATAGATATTATATGCTTAGATCTTATTATGACTTGCTGCATTAGTTTTGATCTTGCGTGTCATGGACATGAGACGTGTGATTACATTGGGTGGGGAGAGACACACAGGCTACAGGCTGATTATATATATATATAACCCTTATTATTGCGGTGCTCAAGACTCTAAACCCGAGCTTGGCCCACTACGTGATATCACTGCTACCGGCTCCCCGACACAGAGCTTGTAGTGGTTTCAGCCTGAGTTCTAGTGATGCTCTCATCGTGTATTTCACTTAGCCTGGTTATATAGTTTACCCTATTGTTCATTTATTGTTGCACTGCATTTATTTTGGCATGAGTTATTTTGTACCTTGCTATGTCCCCTGAGGACCTGTATCCGGATTATGTCCCCAAGATTAGCAGAGGAGATCCACTCTGAGGTATACAGGACAGGAGCATTAGCAGGAGCAGAAGCAGGAACAGGTGCATATAGTGGAGCAGAACCAGGAACCAAGGACTAGGTGATTGCCATGGATTTGTCCTGAGTATATACATATTCTATACTCAGTTATTTCTATTGTTAGACTCTTTATTTCCAGTTTATTGAGTTGATGTATCAAACTCATTATCGGGTTGTTCCCCAACTTATATTTTAATCTAGACTTGTTAATGCTTTATAATTCTGATATTGTTGTATTCATTTCTGTGGATGAGATTAGCAGACCCTGGTTGTTGTTTTACAGCTTAAGTATGCCCCGATGGATCCATTAAATTGGGTTTGTCCATCGGTGTGTGCTGCTGGCCATTGCCACGTGTCTAGTCCCTTGATATTTTGGGACTGGGGCGTTCGTCTTTCTGAAATAGTAGAAGATGAAAAACAATAATAAAGAGTTCAAGGAGGAGGTGATAGATTACAAGTACAAGGTTCAAGGGCGATTGAAGAATTCAAAAGAGAGTTGTCAAGGCAGTTGTGGATTAAAATTTATTTTGGTAAATTCCTATTTGCGGGCTCATATCAGTATAGTTATATATCCGACACGATATGCTCGGGCTTGTCTAGAGGGAAAGTATGTTCTTCTAATAATCTAAGTCAACTATATCTCAATCCATGTAAAGTAGTCATACGAAGAGCGAACCAAGTGCACTAAGGTTGTCCAAACCATAATACACTGATTCTGATTTAGACAATGTATTAGTATGGGGCCCCAATAATATATATATATGTCATGAACAAGCTCGATAAAGAATAAGTTTGCAAAACTAGGCTGTAATAATAGCATGATTCAAGATAGTCCAAAAATATAAGTATGTGAGATTATGATGAATGAAAGTATAATAGTTCAAGTTTATCAAGAATCTAAGACTAGTCCGGTGTTTGTGCCTCTATAGTTGCCATGCTAACTTCTTGTCTAAGTCTCTGGTCGACCAGATGGGGGTATGGGCCTCTAAAGTTCTACAGTCTGGATAAACACTATCTTCTTATGCTAGTATATAGTTAGTGTCATTCAATTACACTTCCTTAATGGGTCAAAAGGACTATGGGATACTAGGTTGTGAGGTATGCTACCCAACTTACAAGAATCAACTAATATTGTAACTTAAGAATGGAGAAGTTACTGGCTCTTAAGTGAGCGAGGATATAACCTGTATTAAGATATGTGGAACATATTACTTGATTTGAAACTAAAGGATAATCATAAAATTATAATCTAAATGAATAACTCAAACTATCAAGTTCTAACTACTAAGAAAAAAAATTTTAAATTCAAGATGAACAACTATAATCCTACCAAACTATATATCCTAACATAAAATAAAACACTTGGCCTACAATTAGAAGGATAAGGTGGCACGATCTGATTTCCATCATCGTTTAAGGTCAACGGTTATGGAACAAGATTACGACAGTTATGTAGGAGAGTAATGAGTAAACCTCAAGGAGCAAAATAAATGGAAGAAGAAAATACTAAATAGTATTGGATTCAGCGAACGTGGCACGATTTAAAAGATGAAAGAAAATTTTAGTCATCGCACAAATAGCGAGCGTTAAGGTTTCGAAGAAACAAGATATAAAAGTAAATATAGAGACTCTTGATAATATCACGGTTTCCTAAGGGAAGCTGGTATGCTAGTCTCTGTGTTCGAGGTATGACAAAGGGAAAGATTCTAAATAAGTTTTAATTGGGTAAAGAGCTATAAAATTGATCTATGATGGAGGGAGGGATTAACTCAAGATGGAAAAGTATATAGATAGTTGGATGAGATGGCACGGTCAGTGACTCGTGAAGACTCAAGTATGACTCAACGATGATCATAGATTATAGGGGATCTACTAAGATGAAGGTAGGATACCCTTGCTCTTACTAGGGTATTGGTTCATTCCTCTTGGTTTCTTAAGGTACTGCTCTGCTAATATCAAGACAAGAATCTAAATTTATAGTCCTCTTATATTATCTCACTATGAAAGTTAGGTTTAGTCCTGATATTTAACCTTGAATTTCTATTGGTTCCTCAATACTAGGGTTCAATAGTATGGTCAAATTTCTAACTAACCCTAGTAGTGTCTATACTGCTCTCAAGTCATTCCTAAATACAATAAGGGATAATGGTCAATCAATTTATAGGTGTTGGATGTTAGGGTTTATTAGGTACGCTAAACTTTTGGGAGCTGCCAATATTCTAATTTATTTTTCTTAGTAGGTATGCTCTCATCATTATCTTCTAACCCTAACAACAAGTATTCATATATTCTGGCAGAAGGCTATACTCAAGGAACTATTAGGGAAGTACATTAAATATGAAGAGGTAAGAAAACAAGGATACCAATGTCAAGAGAATTAACGAGTACTATTTCGAAGGTCAAGGAAGGTAGGTGAGTTCAAGAATTTTGAATAAAAATAAAGAGGGAAGTCAAATATGTGGATTAGATCCTATAATCTAATCCTATTTGCAGGCTTGTTCGATACTGTAACATAACCGAGATAATATACTCTCGACCTGCATGGGCCACCACTAAAAATATGTCACGTCCCAGTCCCAAATACGTAGGACTAGGTATACGTACACATGCCAGTTGTACGAACAAGTATAGGAACCCAATTTAGTGGACCTAACCGGTCGTAGTACGCTGTAGAATATATCTAAGTCACAGTATTCCAGGCAGGTAAAATCTAGTCTCATCCACAAATATCACAGAGTAAGAACTGAATGAATAGATAAGTCTCAGAATAAATACAAAATAAAATCTAGTGGAGAAAAATCTATGAAAAATGAGTACACAAGAATACTGAAAGAATACAACTAAGCAATAAAGAAATAGTCCAGCGTCAGCTAACTAGATAAAGACACCCAAGACACTAAGCAACTATCGTCCATGAATGCTCAAGAAAACTACTGTAGCTCCACCTCAAAGTCCTCGTCTGTAAAATCTCCAACTCCGTAGTCCGTCGGGTACAAGTGCTCGTCTGGATCTGGAAAAGGTGTCAGGTCCTCAGAGGGACGTCACAAGTACACAAGCAATTGACATGCATGAAAGTAAAGCAGTAAATAATAAATAGGGTAACTAACCATCTAAATGATATGCACTCGAGACATCTCTAGTGGCGCATGAGGGGGAAGAAATAGAAGAATAATTATCCCACCAGACATCCAAAAGGACTCGGGGCACGCCAGCCACACCATATACACAGTAAGAAACATAAATCCAATATGCTCATTATTAGATTCTTCCCTCCTAATGTATCTGAACCGTATATGCGGTGCAGCCATAATCCAACGACGTCAATAAAAATCTAGAAACTAAACTAACACCAACTACTAATACAAGATGCGAACTCATGTATCGATGTACGGTCGACACGCTAGTCCATGCACTCTCTCACTCAGAGTAGGTGATGAACAAGTGCCAGGTCAGAAGATACCTCATACCTTTATAATATACTGGGTAAGTTGCTACTCTAAGACATGTACATACAACTAACAAATAAAAACTAGGCATATATAAACTGAACAATACAATCAAGCAAGGTGTACTTGCCTGGCAATAGTTTGGTGCTGGAGAAACACAATGCTACAAGTACAACGCTCCAAAAAATATGGAAGCAAAACAAATGTCTCTGGATAATGTAACAGATATCACCAATATTTCCAAAATATAAAAAAACTAGAATTGACTACCCATAAGTCCAATTTGGACAGGGGCTAAAACAGTAATTTTCGGACCAAAATGGGTCCACATGTGGACTACTTTGCACCAAAAAAATATGCCAAGGATAAAGGTCTCTAAATGGGACAAATTATAGGTCAAAAAAATCATAAACGATGATACAAACTCAACGATATGTCCAGTTTTGGATTCTGGTGAGGCCGATCACAAAATCGCTCGTCAAGTCAGATCGTGGGGTCCGCCATACGGTATTCCGTCGACTGACTTTGAATCGAGTGAAACTTGGGTCACAGGACAAGTCAAACGCTGCGAGTCCAGTGGCGTAAGTTTTGTGTCGATCCGACAAACGCACACAAACTAATTCAAAAATTTGCAAAACAATGATACGGGGGACTTTTTATGGATAAGGATTAATTTTGGCGTGCACGTACGTCCAAATCAACTTTCATAAAAGCCCACACATCCGGATATACTATACGCTCCTTTTGGTGCAATTGTATGCGACGAGGCGGTCCCGCGTAAATTTTGGGTTTTTGAAAACATGTTTTTGGTCGTTTTGAAATCAGAATACTTGGAAAATAGAGCAAGCTAAGAAAGATAAAAGTAGAGTTTTGATCTCGTATAGGTTGTTTAAAAGTCTATTCAAATAGATTTTTCTTATTCCTCGATGTACGGCTCAAAAAATGGCTTCCAAACACTCTCCTCAGGACAGTTTCTATACTCAAAAATTTATTATTTTTCTTAATTTTGGAATTTAATTTTCTTAGCGTACATCGCAAATTAACAAAATTTACTTAGTGTACATCGCTTAATTCTTTCTATCGTAGTTGCATCTTTTCGTGCCATTATGAATTGTTTGATTTACTCCAACCTTACCCTTTATTTTGTTAATTAAAATATAAATGGGTTAGGTAATGATTGATAACTAAAAGATAAGTTCATAATGATAACCCTTATGTATATGCACTATAGCAATATCTGTGTTCTCTTATTATTTTTAAACCTTGAGTAGCATCCTTTAGTCTAACAGGAATTAGTTGGATTGTGAATTAGTTCATACTTCTAATAGTTTTATAAAGTTAGTCGAGACCATAATTATTTACCTTCAACTTAGACTAAGCTTAGGAAAAGAGTTAAAGACACTTGTTACGAACTGATGACTATGACAAATCGCTGGGAAGAGGTAGCAGCAGCTGCAGCTAGACGATTATGGTAGAGTAGTCAAATTAGTTGCTTCCATACTGGCCAAGTGGCGTGGCAGTATTAGACTATGATACTTGACGGTTACGGAGAAAAAAAATTATGGTTATGAGATTCCAGACAGGTATCCCAAAATTCTCGACCCAATGAATAAATTCGTCTTATAACCTAGACAATAGCCTCAAGAGACTTTGACTACTAGTAGAATTCTTGTAAGTTGGGTAGTATAGACGAGTTAGAGGATAATAGAATGGTGTTATGGACAATAAATGAGAAAATGTTAAAATGACTGACTATGACCTTTTAGGAAAGTACTGCTAGATAGCAATGAAGTGTAATAGCTATAGTGATTTATTTTGAATATGGGTTAGTGTTAATTTCGAGGACAAAATTTTTATAAGTTGGGTAGAATGTAAAACCCCCTAATTTTAAATATTATATTTATTTAATTAATTATTTAATTTTTTTTATATTTTTTTAGTTAATTAGAAAATAAAATCTATCGATTTAATTACCTAGATAATTACTCATTAGAATTAGTACACAAAAACTATTATTTTTATTTTATTTTATTTTAGGAATCCTTGTAGAAGAGTGATAGATTTTTAGAATTTATTTTTGGGTAAATATTTTTCTGGATTTTTCTACCTCATATATATATGTAGATAATATATAGTTATTAAATGTAATAATAACAATAAGTAATAGTTATAATAATAATAATAATAATAATAATAATAATGTTAGTGATAATAATAATAATAATAGTAGTAGTAATAGTAGTAGTAATTATAGTAATAGAAATAACAAAAGAAAAAGAAAAAGAAAAAAAGAAAAGAAAAGAAAAGAAAGAAAAAGAAATTAAAACCTAAAACTCATAAATCCTTAAACCAATTCTTAAACCCATAAATTAAATCATTAACTAACTTAAACCTAAACTACCCCTTCAGCAAATTCCCCACCCGTCCGCAGCAAGTCTGCACCCCACCCGCGCGGCCCAACTCCCTCCTTCTCCCTTATATATATATATATATATATATATATATATATATATATATATATATATATATATATATATATTACTCTAAACCCTAACCCTAACCCTGGCTCCGACTCCCCGATGCCGCAGCCGCGCCGGCGACCGCCCTCATCCGCGGCTGCGACCGCTACAACCCGCCGTCCGCCCGCGCGTCGCGCGCGCGTGTGCACAACCGCAACAGGGACATGCAGCGACGATCGCCCCTTCATGCGCCGTTTTCTGTCGCATCTATCGCCCAATTTCAGATCAGTCTTCGCCGGTATGATCACTACCTATCCCTCTCTAAATTCTGTTAATTAGTTTCATTAGAGCAGCATTAAAAATCAGGTAGAAATTGAAGCCAATTTGAGGAAAAACCATATTTTTGAAACTGCTAGAAACTGTTCCAACGGTCTATGTTTCGAGGCCGATATCTTCCAACGTAGATATCCAAATCGAAATCTACTTTTTGCTGTGTAAAGCCTATATAATCGAGATCATTCCCTATTAATTAGTTTATTTTATTTTGTGTTAGAATCAGAGATAAATTAGATTGAAAACTCAAAAAAACTTATTTTTAAAATATTAAAAATTGTGATACGGAGCACGTTCCGCTAAACGGGACCGCCTCGTCGTGTACCAATTATACCGAAAGGAGCGTATGGTATGTCCTGACGTGTGGGCTTTCACGGAAATTGATTCGGACGTGTGTACGTATCGAAATCAACCCGTATCCGTAAAAAGTTCCTATATCGCGACTTTTGCAAAAGACCACCCCATTTTGTGTACGCTCGTCGGAATACGACGAAACTTACGCCATTGGATTCGTGGTATCACGCTAGTCCTGTGACCCATATTTCACGCGATTCTGAGATAGTTGACCAAGCCGCCTATTTGTGGGCCCCACTGTTGACTTTAAGGGCAAATTTGTGTTCAGCTCACCAGAATCCAAAATTGGACGTACCGTTGAGTTCGTATTGACGTTTAAAATTTGTTTAACCTATAATTTGTCCCATTTAGAGACCTTTACCTCTGGCACGTATTTTGGTGCAAAGTGGGCCACATGTGGACCCCGCTTTGACCTAAAATTATCGTTTTGCCCCTCTGTCCAAATTGGACGAAAGGGTAGTATTTTCTGACTATCTCGCTTATTCTGGGAACGTTGGTGATGTTTATTTTAGCCTCCGAAGACGTTCATTCTGAGGCCATAGTTTTTAACCCCTCGTGCTTGACATCTGGACGCTTACACATTGCAGCTTTCTTGCGAGGCAAGTATACCTTGCCAAATTTCTTACAGTACTTCGCATGCTTATTATATTTCTATATATTCATTGCATGTGTATTTTCTTTCAATCATAATTATATATTATATATGTTGACACGCACTTGGCACATAGTATCATGGGAGAGGAGGACAATCAGTAAGCGTATGGGCTATAACCACTCTGGTAAACCGTAGTAACTAGCACGCACTACGGTAGTTGTGTCACGTTGGTCGCTATCATCGCGGTATGTCAATTTCTGGTGTCACAATGGTCGCTACCCTCGCGGTATGACGGCTTTTGATGTTCATGGACGTGTGTGTGAGTTGTGAGATTAGATAGAGTAGCCTACCCCTGCCCATACGTCGAAAAGTTGTCCTCATTATGCATATTCATATAGATTGTCTAGTACATCGTAATTATATATTTTCTGTCTATTATGCATGTTTAACTGTATTCAATTGGCATGCTTCTATGTATCTTGTTACGTCCCTCTGAGGACCTGGTCCCTTGCCAGGTATAGATGATCAGGAGTATCCGCAGGAGTACGGGCCAGGACCTGACGCATTATTTTTTGTCGAGGAGGTCTTACCTTCTGAGCACCTTTGATTATCTCTAGAGATGGATTCTTTTAGCTGATACTCTTCTATCATCATCTTATTTTATATTGGAGATTTACCCTCCTCTCTCTTTTTAGTATGGATATAGTCTTTGGTAGTGGATTTGTCTCTACCCGACTATCATATTGGATTATTCAGACTCATTATTCTGGTTTAGTTATTTCCTTACTATGACTTGTTTTATGGATGAGATTATTATTTCTGTGACTTGTGACAATATATATACCACATGTGAGTTAATATTCATATTACAGCGTGCGTGTGTATTATGATATCCATATATTGGAGTTGCCATATACATACGGTTGGCATGCTTACGCATTCCTAGTCCTACGTATTTTGGAACTGGGACGTGACACTAATATAAAATAATATATACAAATTTTAACAATATTTAAATTATCAAAATATTCCTATGGTGGAAAGTAGTAGTTACAGTATTTGAAAAGAAAACGGTAATTGTCAAAGAAGGTTTTACATTGTCCTAACATTGTCAAAGTGAGTTCCCAAAATTATCTTTAATTTTGAAGGGAAGCTATAAATTTTATTTTTTTAAATGGTAATAAATTAAGAATAGTTTTGTTAATCCTTTCTTAAAAATTGGGAACATTATAAAAGATTTTTTTTTATAAAGACACTACACTTCTTACTCATGACTAGTTCAATTTTTTGGTATTTACAAGTATGCCACTAGAAATTTTACTAGGTGCTGCCGAAATCTTCCCCCCTCCCTCCTCCCCCCCCCCTCCCAAAACCTGGGTGCTGCCAACTCGTCGTCGACGAAGGCCTCAAGGAGGATATTGGCGGCGACGAGGAAGGAGACGAAGTCGCCGAGTTCGACGCAGAGGTAGGAGAAGGAGCCGCTGGCGGAGGGGATCTCGACGACAAACTCGACGTGGCAAAATACGGAGAGGAGGGCGGAGAGGCTGGAGGCGACGTAGGAGAGGATGACGGAGGGGCCGGTGGAGGGAGAGGACGTCGTCGAGTCGGAGGAGCGACGTAGGAACTGGCGGCAGAGGGTGGAGGAGAGGGCAGAGAGGTAGAAGGACCAGTTCGATGTTCATAAAATTAAAGGACTGTCAAAAAACTGACAGTCCTACCAATTGAAAGGATTGTTAAGAATTTTGGCAGTGCTAAATAAAATATGTTGTTCATAAATTTTTGGGACTATCAAAATATTTGACAGTCCATCATCGTTTCCGAGTAAAAAAACTTGTAAAAAAATTAAAAAAAAAAAATTACTTGGCCTAGCCTTGACTAACATGTGTACTGCCTTTATCAAAAATCTATAAAAAGCTGGTGGGCAATTACAAATTCCCACATGGAAATAATAATTTGTGTAGGTGCCTTCTAGCATCATCAATTTGTAATTTGGAAATTACCCCGTCCCCATCGCACAGATGTGTGGAAGTTTCACAAAATCTCCCAACAAAACACCGACTGACACAGTTACTCGCTAGACTAAAGATGATGAGCTGCTCACTATTCTCCTCCCTCCTCCAGCTCATCATCTCCCTCTTCGGCCGCACCCGCAGCCCTCCTCCCGAGCTGATCTTCGTCCTGGCTGGGCAGAGCAACATGTCGGGACGGGGCGGCGTGGTCCGCAAGAGGTGGGACCGCGTCGTGCCCCCGGAGGCCCTCCCGAACCCTTCCGTCCTCCGCCTCGACGCCCGCCTGCGCTGGGAGGAGGCGCGGGAGCCCCTCCACGCCGGGATCGACACGGGCAAGACCTGCGGCGTGGGCCCCGGCCTCGTCTTCGCCAATGCGGTCCAGCCGGCGTTGGCGGAGGGCGCAGGCGGGATCGGCCTCGTCCCGTGCGCGGCCGGCGGGACGAGGATAGCGGAGTGGGCGAGGGGGGGGAAGCTGTACTCGAGGATGGTGAGGAGGGCAAAGGCGGCTGGGGCGGCTGGGGGGGCGGTGCTTTGGTATCAGGGGGAGAGCGACACGAGGACGAGGGAGGATGCGGAGAAGTATAAGGAGAGGATGATGAGCCTGGTGAGGAACCTCAGGGAGGATCTTCGGGATCCCAACTTGCTGTTTATTCAGGTGAAATTGGTGTTACTCTCTCCGCTAATACTTTATAATTTGCTAGTTAATGTATTCTTGGGTTTGGGTAGGTTGCTCTTGCTTCTGGAGAAGGAAATTTCACAGAGAGGGTAAGGGAAGCGCAAAAGGGAATTACTCTTCCTAATGTCCTATGCGTCGATGCAAAGGGATTGCCCCTTCGGGGCGAGCATCTCACCACAGAAGCCCAAGTGAAGCTTGGTAAAATGTTGGCCGTTGCATATCTAAATCATGTCACATTGCCAACGACTATACCATAATATTCTTAAGATGTTGGACAAATTGTTTCATGGATATTCTTGAAATATTATAAGTCTTAAAACTGTCGTCATTCCTGTCATCTCTTGCAGTCTTATAATGCTTTATAGTTTATAATTTTGTTTTTGGCAAATACAGCCTAGTTTTATACTTTTGTTGAAATTTCTAGAAACATCGGTGAATGAATGAATTACAAAATTGTAAAACAGCAGTGTTGCTTAATATAAAAGTAGTTGGCGATACAAATCACTATAGCAAAATTATCTGTTGAATAAGAAATTGTTGTAGACTGCTCTAAAAAAAATACTATTGTTTGTTGGGGTGATCAAAATCATTATTATTCAAAATAGAATCGATTATCTTCGTCGATTCTTTTTAAGGAACTAGCAACTTCTGAAGAACTTTTGGAATACTTTTTGTCACCTTCCTTCGTCAGGCATTTCGGATAGATAAATTTTCTTAAAACTTTGTTGTCTTCATATCATCTGTTGCGGTTTTAATATTGCTTTACAGTTTTTTTTTTTTTGGCAAATTCTGGTTCTATACTGTTGTTGAAATTTCTAGAAATATCGTTGCTAGTCTATGAATGACTGAATTACAAAATTTGAAAAAGTCTAGATTGCTATAGAAATAGACAGCGGTACAAATCGCTATAGCAGCTGCTGAATAAGAAGTAAAAATTGTTGTAGACTGCTAAAAATATAAACCACAATCGCTTGTTGGGTTGATCAAAAACCGTCTCGGTCGATTTTTTTCAGTAACTAGTGGAGAACTTTTGGAACACTTTTTATCGCCTTCCATGATCGGACAATTCGGATAGGTGCAGATGCATGTTGGACCACTCGAGCAAACACTAATCTACTAGTTAGCTTATGTTTTAGGATTTCTCTAATTCACCTTAAAGGATTTTTATTTGGTCTAAATTGTTGAGTCCAGTCTGAATTTAGTAAACACTAATATATATATATAAGGGTTCGATCCAATGGTTGAGTACATTTCCGCCCAAGATCTGTGGCAGGAGGAGGCCACCTAGACTTTGGAGTCGAAGTGGGCTCGAGTCGAGCTCGACGCAACCGTCCGGCCCGCAGACTCGCACATGGGTGTCCCCTAGCACCGAGAAACAGGTCACGCTGGTGCCGTTGCTACCACTGACCCGTGGGTCGCCAGAGAATGGATTGGGTTTGGGGCTTTTCTTTATTTTCTTTTTCAATTTTTGTTTTATTAATGTGTTTTAACTAAATAATTTCTAGTAAATTTAAATAAATTTAAAAATCACCAAAATTATACTAGCCTATTATTAGTCTATAAATCAAGTTTTGGTCCAAAAATGATAGGTAGTTTTTCCTAGAGATTTTCTAGAAGATATATATTAAACTAGTTTAATTCCTAAATAATTATATAAATTCTTTTTCTTGCTAAAAAAAGGCAAATTATTTCCAATAAATATGGAAAAAATCTAGGGTCTATAATAGTGTTATATGAACACTTCCTCGAGTTTGGTGTCAAACTAATACAATGGGTACTCAAAAAAAAAAATTACGGTTTACCGAATTTACCATTTTTTTTAGTGGGGAGGGTTCTAATGGTTCTAAAATAATCCTACGAGTTCTTGGTCACTCATAAAACATTAATTTGAGTTATTCTATTATCCTATTGTTTTGGGTTTGAGTCTTTGACTTATTATTTAGGGGTTTTCGGTAGCACTGCAGCAAACCATCCTCCTTAATAATTTTAATGTCCTAAAAAATAAGAGCACCCTATCTCTATAAAAAACAATAAAAAAACAAATATCCTATAAGGAAATATAGAACTAAAAGCTTTTAGTACCTTAATTAATAAAAAGGTGAAAGAACCTCTCCTGCATCTCGTCCTCAAGCTCCCAAGTTAACTCTCTGGTTGAGTGGTGCCTCCTTGCCACTCGTACCAAAGGGATCGTTTGGTTTTGTAACCTTCGTTATTGAATTTCGTATTTCTGAATTTTTGATATTTAAATTTCTTCCTGAAAATTAACTTAGATTGTGTTTTATATTTTTGCGTATCATGTTTATTGTTTTTTCGTGATTTAGATTTTGTTTTGATATGAAAGATTACTCTGGACCAGGAGAAAACCTATTGGCATTGCCATAGAATTGTGCTAGAATCCGTACGTAGAATGAATTTCTAAATTTTTCGAAGTTGAGAATTTAGAGTCAGATCGAAAAATTCGTCGGTACTCAGCGGAACACCGACGAATTTTCCTTCTTGCAGCTAATATCTCATAATCGGGTGATTATCCGGTTCACTATTTGGACCATTGGACAATTGGTCTTCTTTGGATGGTGGAGATATGATTTGGGATGACTTGGATGGGTGACTTGGCACATCCTATAGCCAAGATCAAATCCCTTCATCATATACACCTCTCTTATTTTCTCTCTCCTCTCATTTCACTTTTTCTTTTCTTTCTTTACTTTTCCCTCTTCCTCTTCCTCTTCCTCTTCCTCTTCCTCAAGCTAGAGATGGAGCATGGCCTTGATGCCTAAGAGTGTGGTTTTGAAACCCCTCTTGGTGGTGGAGTGGAAGACTAGACTTGGAGCTTGACCTAAGCAGGTACATCTTGCTATGGATTGAACATATTGTATTATGATTATTTCTTAAATATTATTGAATGACAATGTTTCCTACATGATTCTCGACTACTTTAGTTCTTGGCTTGGTGTATTTCTATGGATTTTAGGCATGTTTGTGTTCTTGTCCATTTTTAGATCTAACCGTGAGATACGGAGCTTGATCTTGGTATCATGTATGATAATCTTCTTCTTCTTTTTGTATCTTAGTCTCATATGCTATAGGATTCCCTTCCACAGCCTTGTAACTTGTTAATTTTGAATTTGGTGGAATCTGGACACGTTTTAGCTTTCCGAAAACCCTTTTTCGGAGTATTTCGTGGATTTGATCTATTAAAAAATCAGGATTTGTGAAATCTAATGCTTCCATGTTGTAGGAAATTCAATTTGATTCAATTTTGACCTTTGAAATGCCGACTTCGAGTTAAAATAAAAAATTTATGGCCGAAACAATTTTTGAGATTTTTCCGAGTGTGCTTGTTTGTGTCAATTTGGAAAATCCACGGAAATCCAAAAAAATCCAATAAATTTTCTGAATTTTGGTCCAAAAATTTGATGTTTAGTATCGGATAATCCGATGGTAATCCGTCGATAATTCGAATTTGACTTTTTTGCTTGTTTTTGGCTGTTTTTGGCCTTTTTTGTCCGTTTTTGAGATTTTTTCGACTGTATTGATTCTTTAACATGTTATTATGACATTGTACAGTTAGGAAGTTATTTTACGCCCTATATACTTGACACGAGCATATGTCCTTCATTGACCTATGTCATTATATTGACTTATTTCGATGGTGGCTCGTAGTAGCGCATCTACGTACTGATTCCCGTATTGATTCTTGGTAGTGGCTCGTAGTAGTGCACTCACGTCTATGTATTGATTCATGTCTTGATTCTAGATAGTGGCTCGTCGTAGTGCACTCATGACTCTAAAGTCCTGTATTGTCCTTGTTGTGGCTTGTAGTAGCGCACTCATATTTTCTTACTATATTTCGTGGTTGTTTTCCTATATTGTGTCATGATTATGCTTGTGAAAGGTATTGTCCAGTCTTGCATTTTCTCCAATGGAGAAACATCATGTATAAGAAGAATCTTCGGATGCCACGGCCTGGAATTTTTGAATAAACTGTTATGGTTCAATGACTAGATTAATAACATAGATGCATTGGGAGGGAAGCTTTCCAGGTCGCACACAGTCCTTTATCCTAGCCCCCATTTGGATTCGTAGCTCTCCGTCGTGAGAGACATTTCCACCTCACCATCGAGTGGAGCATTTCTGTCACTATAATTTATTTGCTCGTCGAGTGATGCATTGTCTTATTTCGGTATTCGCTCACCGTTGAGTGATGCAATCCACTTCTAACTATTGACTTATTGATTTTGCCTGGATAATTTGGACAGACTGCAGGGCGTATGACTGTTGGAATTCCTCAAATTGCATATGTTAGTAATTAGGATTGTGATAACCCTACTTAGTTAACATAGCAAGCCGTAGGTTTTGATTGACCGTGATTTATGGATGGAGTCATGTCTTGTTCTTGTTTATGTACCTTATTACTCTTGTCGTGTTGTCACGTCCCAGTCCCAAATATGTAGGACCAGATATACGCAAGCATGCCAACTCTAATATATAGAAACCACAATATACACATACGTTGTGCAAGATAATACATCTCACCACAATAATATATCTCATGGTCAAGGTCACACTATATCTCATCCACGGATAATAAATGAAAGCAACTAATCAAAAGATCAAAAGAATCAAGTCTGAAATAATCCAAAAGAATAAATAGTCGGGTGGAGACAAATCCACTGCCAACGACTAGATCAAAACTAAAAAGAGAGTGGAGTCCGACCTCCAATATAAAATAGTCCACTAACTAAGTCCAAAAAAATAACTAAAGATGGAATCAAATAAACTCTGGTAGCGCAGACTTATCATCACCAAGAGTAGCATCTGGTCCAAGTCTGTACTCCTCAGGATACTCTGGCTCAACTATACCTAGAGAGATCACCAGGTCCTCAGTGGGACATAACAAGATATATAAAAATATGCCTCATACTGAAATCATGATACATAAGGTCTCTTAACCGTCTATGTGAATGCAATTGAGAACAACATTTCATGAAGGGGCTCTCCTAACAAAAATAAATAAATGCACGACACATTAGTGCTCATACGAGACACTAGAGGCATCTAGAGGAAAAGTAAATAATAGTAGCCCCTATACTAATAGATGTACTCCGTACCCCATAAAACTGTCGAAGTCGTATCCACCACTCGTCCAGCCCATAACTGCTACGGTCACTAACTCAATCTACTAATAGTAGTCACGTACTAACTGTCGCACGTCCCGAACATGGCCAGTCGAGTACGCAAGTCCGTATCCTAGATGAAAATCACAACTCGCGTCAAGCAAGTTTCACAGCCAGAGATATAAGGATAAGTCACAGTCATAGGGTGGTCTCATAACTCTAAGTCAACATGCAAAGTAAACAAGAAGAAAATAGACGACGCCTTCCGTCGTTGTATCCAAGTCTTTCTTGGACGCGCAATATCATAAATACTGAGAAAATAAGACAAATAATACATGTTGAAACAAATATGAAAAACAATAATGGAGGCAAGGTATACTTGCATGAAAATAGTTGGGTAGTGAAACGTCTAGACACACACGGCAAAGCGAAAGATGTGGAAGCGAAACAGAAGTTTTTAAATGCTGAAATAGACATCACCAACATTTCCAAAATCAGCGAGATAGTCAAAAAATATTATCCATTCGTCCAATTTGGACACAGGGACAAAAATGGTAATTTTGGATCAAAGTGGGATCTACATGTGGTCCACTTTGCATCAAAAGTGTGTCAGAATTAAAGTCTCTAAATTCAGCGTTTTATAGGTCAATCGAATTCTAAACGGCGATACGAGCTCAACGATATGTCCATTTTGGATTCCGGTGAGCCGATAACAAAATTGCTCGTCAAGTCGAATTGTGGGGCCCGCGAACTATGTTGGTCAACTGTCTCTGAATCGGAATAAACTCGGCTCATAGGACAAGTCAAACGTTACGAGTCCAACAACATAATTTTCTTTACAATCCGATGAGCGAGTACAAACTAATTTGGTAATTTATAAAAGTGTCGATAC
Source organism: Iris macrosiphon (assembly GCA_036927795.1). Lineage (NCBI taxonomy): Eukaryota > Viridiplantae > Streptophyta > Magnoliopsida > Asparagales > Iridaceae > Iris > Iris macrosiphon. The sequence continues at coordinate 62,762,941 of JAYESA010000007.1, forward strand.
AGGACTTTCTACGAATACGGGTCGAATTCGTCGCTCACGCGCAACCAATTTGAATTATGTTAAAGCACACACGTCCATGTTTACTGTACACACATTCGAGGCAATCAGTACGTGACAGGGTAGTCCGATTTGTCGGGACCAACTCTGTATTGGGGATTTTTTTGTATTTCAAAGGTAGTTTTTTATGATTTTCTACGTGAGTTTTACTACAGATTAACGTTCTATAATTTGCAAATAATATATCAATATGAAGTCGGTTATGTTGTCTACAAGCATGTTCAAGTTGATACCTAAAATACTAATTATTCTAATGGGAATCGCCGTCTCAAGTTGGGATTTTAAGTGCAAAACTGTCATTGTAATTAAGATGTTTCAGTCAGTTTTTCAAGTTTTGCACCTAGGTTTTCATCGATTAAAACATTATATTATTTTCGGAAAATTACATATTCCTAAAATTCGACGAATCGAAAAACTATCAAGTATAATGGAAGATACATGACGATGAACAGTGGTACCTGGTTGCTTTGAGCTGCTGAAATGAACGGGGTTCTCGGGGTGGTTGTGCCCACTTAGGCGGCTCTCCGGCGTGTGCTAGTGGTTTTTCAGGTATGTGGGACATCAAGGAATCTCCAGGAACTTGGAGTTTCGAATATGGAGGTATATATGGCTATGTGGAGGAGAAATAGGATTTTGGTTTCAGCTTATATACATAGGTTTTCAATTGATTTCTACTTGGATTTGCTTCATGTTTTAAGCTAGGATTTGGGTTGGGTTGGGTTCCGTCTGAAAGAGAATAGGACTAGGATCACATAGGATTTTGTTTCAACAAATTTAGACATTATTTAATAGGGTTAAGGGGGGGTTAACTTAGGGATTTTCCTATGTTCTTCGGATTCAACCGATCACATGGGTGTCGGTTCCAGTGGGTTAGGGTGGGGTGTTCCTCATCTCGCAAGATTTTGAAAATCTCTCGAGCTATTGGGTTTTTGTTTTTATTTTTTTGTCTTTCTTAATTTTTTTATAGTTCTTTTTCTTTTCTAATTTCCTTTCTAATTTTAATTCTTTCATACGTTAACACGTAGTTTTTATTATGATCATTTTTATCACATCATTTTGTCACTTTTTTATTATTATAATTTTTATTAATGTTTATTATTATTATTATTATTATCTCCTATAATATCTCTTCAATAATTATATTTATTTCTAAAAATTCCTAAAAAATTATAATAATGGTTCCTTCATTTTTCCTACCACTTAATTTACTAAAAAAATGTTATTATTATATATTTATTATTTGGAAAATATATTTATATATTTGAGGGGTTTTACACGTGTTCATGTACATTTTTATTGTTTATTCATTTTTATTGGATCTTGTACTTATATACTATACATGACCTGTATTGTCATATGTACGGTAAAAGGCTAGAGGCTAGTTCTGCTCGAAAAAAGATCTACAATCCTTGTCCTTATTTGGTTTAAGGGTTCTGGCTCCGATTTTGAGGAGTTCCTAAGCTTCATTGTCGCTCACCGGTGTATCCTTCTCTATAACCTTGTATTCAGTTATTGTTTTCATTGTTCCTGTACATGTTCACATGTCCATGTTTATTTTACATGTTCCTTGTTTACTTTATATCATAGGTTGTTTACTTTATGTCACATGTTGTTTACTTACCGTCTGTTCATATCCATTTGTTTTATGATATGCATATTGGTTTTAGTTCACCCCTTGGCTTCCTTGTGGTACTTTACTATTGGAGTTTTGACCCTATTGGTTTTGCATTGCAAGATCTAATAGTAGAAGAACCGAAGGAACTTCTGTTTCTCCCACTCGATGGTGTCCACCCAGAGGACTCCCAGCCGAGCCCTTGGGTGGGTTTTCCTTTCATCTATCCACTGACTCTTTTTTTTGTGGCATTTAGCCAACGAGAACCTGTTTAGCTCTATTTTATTTTCGACATTTTCTGCCACAATGGCTTACATGTTCTATATATACTAGTCTGTAGCTAGTTTGATCATGTATTATTACTATACTCTTGCTAGTATCTCTTTTATATTACTAGCTTCATTATCATCTATATATTATGGTTTGGACGCTTTACTGTTTTATATGCTATGATGATCATTATCTTGCTCTTTACTCATTTGCTGGTGATTGAGACGCATAGGACTTGCTTGACCTGGGATTAACTGTTGGTTTGTAGTATAATCTCCCATATCTTTCACAGTGGTGGCCGTATCTCGAGGTGTGTACTCCGGTATACGTAGCTGGCTTTCTCTGTCCTTTTTCTCTGTATTCTGGTTCTGGGACGTGATAGGTTCCTCAACTCCCGCTCTCTGCTATCCAATATCTCTATTGATTGCTCTTAGACCGCGACCAACCTCTAACTCCGAATGATGTCCGCCACGTACTTCCTCAATTATGATTTATGGAATACGTTGTGAACGCTCTCTAGATTTTATGGCAATTGCAGTCTGTATTCCACCTTTCTGACTCTCTCCAATATACCAAAAGGACCAATGAATCGGGGGCTCGACTTCCCATGACGACCAAAAAGAATAGTTTCGGGGGCTCGACTTCCCATGACGACCAAAAAGAATAGTTTTATGTATCGGTAAAATCTTCAAGAGTACCAAATCTCCTACATTGATAAGAAAATATTTATAAATCCTAATAAAACAACCAAATAATCAAACAATCTCCTAAATCTAAATTCCTTACCTCGAATACCAACGGCCTTCAGTGGCTATCTATCTAATGCTTATACATGTCTTGCGCCACTTGAAGCCTCTTCCAAATTTGCCTAATGCTTGCTCTCCCATGACGTCCTTAGATAGAGGGTGACCTCTATACTCACTTGGTAGCTATTATTATATGAAAATTCTACCAAATGCAACTGATCCTCACAAGATCCTCTAAAATGGGTATACATGTACACAACATGTCTTCCAAAGCCTTAATATTCCTCTCTGACAGTCCATCGTCTGCGGATGATATACATTACTAACTTCAACTGTATGTTAAGACTATGCTGCAAGCTCTTACAAAAATAAGAAGTGGACAGTGAGTCTTGTCACCCTCAGATTTCCAATTAAGGGTAGTTTGGTAATTGACACGGGTATTTTATTTTATGAGGGTTGTATTTAATTTTGTGCATGAGTAATTAATTATTTGTTGTATTGTTTAGTGTTTGATTAGACATAGTATTTATTTTAGACTTGTGTAGTGGACCTAACCATTTTATTAGATGCATGAACCCAACATTTGGATGAGTTTAGTTTGGGCCCATTTAATTAGGCCCATGGATTAGGAGGTTGGATTTAATTAGTGAAACCATTAGACTAGAACCTTCCCCCTTAATTAATTTCTTCATGAGAGGCCCCAAGGGGTATTTGGGACATTATACATTGCTTGGAGAGGGGTTTATGACCAGCCATAATTAGGAGGAGAGAGTGCTCTCATTTTATTTCTTTCCCAAATTTCTAGATCTACTTTTTCCTCTTCCAATTTTCCTCCATTCCCCCATCAATTCTCCATCAATTCTTCTCAAATCTCTTTCTAAATTCATCATTGAGGCCTCTACATCAAGGATCTACAAGAAGGAAGCAAGGAGCAAGGAAGGGGAGGCCAAGATCTATAAGGAGAGGAGCTACTTTGCATTTGGAGACTTTTCATTGGGAATCTATCTCCCAATAGGTACATTTTAGTTTTTCCCCTTCTATTAGACTCTAGATCTGAGATTTTACCATGAGAAACCAACCCACATGCATAGGCTACCTATAGGATTTGGTTTGGAGTCATTCGGAGACCTACGGTGGAAGTTACATGCATTTTTTGTGCCAATTTTGGGAGAATTTCGAGATTGGCACATGTTGTGTTTGTCAATTGGTCAATTAGACCAAATTAACATATGATTGCTTGTTTGTGACTAGTGTCGTGTCCACAATTGGATATGTGTAGGCCGTATCTCGTCAATTTGACGAAACAGGTTGATTTTGGGGATTTTCCTCTGACACGGAGCCTTGTGCATATCGCATTGTGACACGGACACGTAGATACTCTAATTACTATATGTGTTGCCCATAAGTTATGAATTTGACTTGCTCGTGTCCTCCGGGATGCGTTTGGTTGTGTGTTGGAGCCGTATCGCACACGTATCATAGAGCAAGTGTGATACGGGTGCGATGCACCCCATGTGTTTGATGTTTTATTTTTCTCTTTATACGTGCATGTGTAATTATATATATATATGGTATTTATATATATATGTATGCATATAATAGTGTATATTGTGTTTAGTGTATATGTGTGTGTCTATGTGTGTATACATACTAGAGTAGATGTATATGTGTGTGTCTATGTGTGTATACATACTAGAGTATATATATATATATATATATATATATATATATATATATATATATATATATATATGTGTGTGTGTGTGTGTGTGTGTGTGTGTGTGTGTGTGTGTGTGTGATTAGGTATAATAATGACTGTATGCAATAGATGCATTGAGTTATGAGCTATATTGGTATCAGTGTGAGTGTGTTTGCTTATATGTGTGTGTAGTAATTATGGTGGCAAGTTGTGTGTATTGGTTGTGTGTGTTGTGTGTGAGCATGTGAGCTAGTGAGTGAGATACTTAGCCAGTATCAGGTATCAGTATCAGAAGGATGCACAGCAGTAGGTGCAGTCGGGTATTAGCAACAAAGGGGGGGAGAGCAAGGAGCAATGCACTGAGCAAAAAGATGTGCAATGCAACCTCAATTAAGTGGCAGCAGTGCACAGCTTGTGCACAGCAACAAGACATTGTGCAGCAACCTGCAGACTTCAGTAACCTCCAGCAAAGAGCAAGAAATGCATTCATCAGTGCAAATCAACTGAGGGAAGCCCAGCAGCAGTGTGCAGACAACTGAGGGAAGCCCAGCAGCAGCCTTGGACATGTAGATGGGCAGTGTGCAGCCAACTGAGGGAAGCCCAGCAGCTCGGTGGCAGTATTAGCAAACACAGGGAGAGCAACTGAGAACACAGTGCTCAGCAAAGGGAAAACAGAGCAGTTGGGTTGCTAGTTCAGCATATCTTCAGAGTGGCAGCAACCTAAGCCTTCAACTAGCATAGCCAATGCATATAGCATTCAGTAGCAGAAAGAAGAAGAGCACTGTACAGGTATCAGTGCACTGAGTAGCCAATTCAACAGTCCAGAGGGAGAGCAGTGGCAACAATACTGGTTCAGTATCTAACAACAGCAGGGGGGTCTCAGCATGATGTGCAGCAGTGTGCCACATCAGTATGCAAATCAGCAGTTAGCACTGCAGTGCTCGGGCAGCCTTAGGGAAATAATGCAGTGCATACGAAGGAGTACACAGGGTTCAGTCAGTGCACCATCAGCAAGTGCATTGCTCAGTGGGAGCACATCTATAGGTAGTTGGTGCAGCACCTGAAGAACATGTAGCAGTATCAGTAAGTGCAGTGTCAGCACTGACACTGCATCGTACCAGTTATCTCAGCATAGCAGTGTGCATGTATTTCTACACTATAATAGAGGTTTCAGCAAGGGAATGGCAGCAACTAGCTGCAGCTCCTGAACTATGCTCGTGCACAACAGAATTCAGGGAGCTATTCGTACATAGAATATTGCGGGGAGCTCAGCACACATTAGTGTGCATCACAGCTGAAGTGGCAGTTTCAAATCGATCAAGCGCAGTGACTGCTAGCACTGCAACAAGGAAGCAAGCAGAGCACAGCACGGTGAAGTCTACAGCACTTCAATAGGGAGCAGTATCACTGTGCAGTATCAGCACAGTATCAAGGTATCCGTTCAGTTTCAGTATCATGGTTCGGGTAAGGTATTAGTTCAGTGAGATTCATTTCAGGTAAGGTTTAGGGGTTTGAGTAAGGTATTGGGTATAGTTGTGTTAGTTGAGGTTTCGATTAGGAAGTCAGTGTATCTGTTCCCAGTTTCAAATTAAGGTATTGCTAGTGTGTAGTATCTACATCTAGTTAATTGGTTATATAATTAGTTAAGTATTTAGAGTGTAGTGTCAGTTTAGTTTAGTTTCTGTCAACAGTTAGTTATACATAAATACTTGTATTGGTTGTTAGTAGCTGTTAGCCTATATATGTATATTATAGGGTAGTTTGTATTGTTAGTATACAGATGGTAGTTAGTGGGTAGGTATTACATCGATATCTATTTTAAGTACTTAGTATATATATTGTTATAGTTAGCATATTAGTTTTGAGGTATATATATATATATATATATATATATATATATATATATATATATATATATATATATTCTTTTATTTTTTAGTTTTAGATTACCTCGGGATACCAAGGTATTTCCAAGGTATTTGGTCGATACCCAAGGTATTGAGTTTGGGTATCGAGTTAGGAGCGATACGCATTGGTACAAGGCCAAGGTATCATATTTCAACTGTTTTGTTATAATATTATAGTATTTGACTCGTATACATATATAAAACCTATTTTTATATTAAGAAAACTTGCGTATCTTAGGATACGGCTCTTTGAGTGCCTTTTTGTATCGTAGCTTAGCTAGTATAGCCTAGTTTCTTAATGTTTTGACTTAGTGGCTTAGCATTAGACTCTTGCAACCTAGATTTTATCGGTTTGACTTAGAAATGGTCTTGTGACCTAGATGTTGACTAGTTTAACTTAATTTCTTTCCAACACCTTGTATTAATACAACATTCCATATATAGGTTTGTGTGACACCAGTTGGGACACAGTTTGACATTCATTGCTTGGACGACAGGCGAGTACATTCTCTGATAGTTTCTATTAAATGCTAATTACTATAATGCAAGAATTTAGAAATGTTTTACATGACTCTTGACACATTGGTACACGGACTAGTATACACATGGATCAGTCATGGGATGTTACATATATATTGTTCATTGTTTCTCGTGTTCTCAATGTTTAACTTAGACAATGTTTCGTGTTCAACATGCATGTTTAACTTAGACAATGTTTCGTGTTCAACGTTCAATGATCAATGTTTCGTGTTCAAGGTTTATTGTTTACATGGCCTTGAGTATCTTTTATCACAACGTGTCGTGGTTGGATCCATTGTACTAGTTGGGGGAAAGGGAAAATGTTAGCTAGGTATGTGATCAAATCCTAGACAATGTTTCATGTTAACTTAGACAATGTTTATCCAACGTTAAAGTAGACAATGTTCACCCAAGCCGATCACATATCTATCTAGTATTTCAATCACTTAGCATAGTTACAGTTCTTCACCACATTGTTCATTGTTTACCTGTTCTTCCACCATAGTTGATATTATTCATTGTTTCTCGTCTTGTATTATATTTTCTATTTCTGTTTATAGTCATTATCAATTAATTGAAACTGCTATTGGGTTGTACTTCGCTCCATTCCTGACTGGAAAACATTTTTCAGATGAATGGTTAGAGAGGATGTGTCACACTCACTATGGACTGACAGATGGAGTATCACCCGAGGATAGTGCCAGAGACTGAGGCCTTTTTGATTTCTATACCTTGTAGTAGTTATTTCTATTTTAGACTTTGGGTTGTATTATTGTTTGAGATCTGGAGTTGTGTTTAGTTTGGAGATGGTTATGTGATGTATTGAGTTTTGTACTTCTTATTCTTTCTATTCCATATTGTACGTACTTCTTCCTTCAGTTTTATATGTGATTGAGTATTATTTGGTATTGAGATGACATGGCAGTATTTATATACTTTGTGTGAGATATTAGATAGAATAGTAGACCAAGACAGCGTTCTACCGCCGATTCTGCGACGTAGGCTGGACGTACCCACGTACTCGTGCCCCTATGCCGGGTGCGGGTCGTGACAAGTCTCAATCCAAAACTATACTCATCGGTACTCCATGAAGTCTCTGTAGAAGCATAAAAAGTATGCCTCCAAAGAATAGTGGATTCAAGAGAGGGATGGTGCACCCTTTAAGAAAATGAGCTAAAAATGAGAATGGCGCACTCTGTTAATTTTATAGAGTATGGCGCACTTCCTTAAAAACATAACAGAGGCCCGTTTTGGTCCAGCTTTACAAAGACAAGCGCACAACCCTTACGTTTCTTCCTCCACATTTAATGTAATGAATCTAACAGACTGGCACATCATTCGAGAAGATCATAGTCATTATTACAAGAGATTTGCAACACGCAGACCCAGGTTGTCGTCTAGTGGGTTATCTGGCCAAACTCTAGCAGAGTGCGCCATTGTGCCAAACTCTAACATATTGCGCCGTTGTGCCAAACTCTAGCAGAGTTCGCCGTTGCAGCCACTATCTCCAAGTATCATCAAAGCGCGCCAAAGTTTCCTAAATTCCTTCAAAAAGGCGCTTATGACTCTAACTGACATTGAACGGATATGATTATGTGCCATTCATGCCTTGCTTCTAGTGAAACGTATACGAGTAACTGTCCCCACGACCCAACTTTCCTCGTAAAGAAAAGCCACGTGTCAAACAGGCAGTACTATATGCACCCACTCAACAGAACGTGGGTCGTGAAGCCTTCAAAAGTGTGCGCACAATGGCAAATACAGTGCAAATTGCCCATTGGTGCGCGCACACTTCTATAACCGTCCTTAAAGGTTATAAATACAGGGCCAATGTACTCTATACAGACGGATAGACAGAGAGAGGAACATAGAAGCTTTTTGGTGCCAGTGTTGCCCGAGTTTCCTTGCCTTCGATTTCTTAAGTGTTCGTGTGTGCATCTCCCCCTTTGTGTCAAGTAGTCCAAGAAGTAAAGTGATCGGCCGCATATCAGATCTATATAGCTATAATTTTCCAGAATTATTGTACTCAAGATTCTTGTATAGTATTTATTGTACTTTTTTCTTCTCTTTCAAATTCGTATAACTTTTTGTTTATGGCAAACAAAATGGCGACTCTGCTGGGGACGATCTTCTCCTCCGATGAGAAGGTGATAGCTCCACATGGCACCGCGTTGGTTGGCACAACGCAGAAGACTTTGGTCGTTAAGTTCGATCAGAAAGCCTATGAAGAGATGTTTGCTGGGGGTAGTGCTAGCCCCTCAACTGCAATCAAGTCCAAGAAGACCCGTAGGACTTGGCTGCCCAAATATCGCTCCTCCTACCCCGACGTTGATATTAACAAAGGAAAGAAGGTGCTAACCACTGATAATGAGGGTTCCCTCATGGTTTTTTCATCCCCAGTCTGTGACTTTGTGGATATTAATCTTTCATCCCCAGTTTGTAACTTGGAGGATGCTCCCCTTAGTCGTGCCAGCTTGCTAACTAGGGGAAATAAATTACGACACCCTCGCCACAACTACCAGGGGTTGAACCAGTCCTTCCTTGGCAGAGGAACTCACTACAATGCCAAGAGGATTTGTAATCCTCGTGCTGCCCAGTTCGCACAAGCTCAGTTTAATAAGCAAAACAGATCCAACAAAATCTTTGTTGCTCAACTAACTCTAAAGGGTGATGGCGCACCTCATGCCACATCCAAATCACTTGGCAAGGAAGTTGTCCAAGAATTGCGTCATCCAAAGAAGGACTTTTTGTGCGCACAAAAGAAACTTAATAAGGAGACTCTTCTACCGTCAAAGATCAAAATTACGCGCACAACAGAGAAAAAGTTAAGGAAAAGGATATTTACAGATATCACCGTTACCGATAATGTGGCCTTTAAGATTATTTTCGAAGGAGACATATTATAAATTCTTCATCGATAGTGTAGCGAAAAGAGTAGCGTCACATGTCATATGTCGTGAGCACCCGCTATCGATAATCCATTTTCTTCTAGCATGTGTAGGTTGGTCCACCTTGTCTTCTAATGCCATTAGACATATATTTGCATTATTGTGATAGTTCTCTTCTTCATCAAAATTGCTTGCTTTTCTCTCGCACAATATGCTTGTGTTTGCATAATTCCTTGGTGAAGTCCTTCCTTCTTGCTTGTTGGGAAGTCTTTATTGATGTGACTGGCTTTCTTGCAGTTGTAGCAGATAGGTTCTTCTTTACCGTACTCCTTCTTTCGGTTTGATTTCTCAAACTTCAAGAATTTTCTGAAGCTCCTAGATATAAGGGCCAAATCATCGTCGTTTGATTCTTCGTCTTCAGGATCATCTTCTTGGACTTTCTTGTGATGAGCTTTGAAGGCGATTGTCTTCTCTTTTGGAGTTGTTTCCTCAAAGTTTTTGAGATCCAACTCATGTGTCATCAGCTTACTCATGAGTTTCCGATTGAAATTGTGGCGATATTGTTTCCTTCAAATGATCGTCGTTGCTTTAGGGTTCCAATTCTTTGTAAGTCCCCGAAGCAGCTTGCAAATATTTTCATAATTGATGTACTCCTTGCCAAGAGAAGATAGAGGATTGACGATGTCAAAAAATATTGTGAACATCTGAGTGATAGTCTCATTTGGCTTCACCTTGAATGCCGCATATTCTTGCGTCAGTTTGCTGATTTTGGATTACTTCACTTGTCTTATTCCTTCATAAGTTACCTCAAGAAGTTTCTAGACCTCATGTGCAGTGGTACAAGTGGATACTTTGTTGAATTTAATCATGTCTATAGCACAGAATAAAGCATTAATAGCTCTACCATCAAGACTAGCTTATTTTTTCTCCAAATCAGTATATTTATCATTGGGCTTTTCTACCAAGTTACCATCAACAACTATCCTAGCAGGCTTCTTGTATCCATCTATAACAATAGTCCATTAGTCAAAATCAAGAGACTTCAAATAGAAACTCATACGTATTTTCCAGTACCTGTAGTTGGTAACATCAAATAGGGGTGGCATATTTGTAAACTAGCATTTACCATTGTTGGTGTAAATGGATCTAGTGGTTGCCATGGATCTACTCAAGGATGTTAATCCTGATCAAGAGTCCTTGCTCTAATACCAATTGAAGGGGCAACTATAGTTACTCTAGAGGAGGTGAATAGAATGTATGTGACAATAATCCAATTAAAATAAGGCAATTAACAACTTACAAAACTGCTATAATGAGTAAGACTAAGATCAGAGTATAAGTAAGGTAAAGTAAACAGAGTTTAGAAATCAAACACAAACATCGAGATTTTATACTGGTTTTTCTCGTGGAGGACTAGTCCAAGCCCGAGAACTCTTGCTCGAAGTTAATCCACTGTTTATGAAATAGCGTACATCACAAGCTTTGATTCGAAGGCTTGCAGACTTCTTACAAACACACGAGCTTTTGATCTGAAGAACTCGCCAACTTCAGACTCGTGCTTTAATGCTAAGTCAAAATCAAGCGACTTCAAATAGAAACTCATGCGTGTTTTCCAGTACATGTAGTTGGTATCATCAAATATGGGTGGCATATTTGTAAACTGGCCTTCACCAATGTTGGTGTAAATGGATCTAGTGGTTGCCATGGATCTACTCAAGGATGTTAATCATGATCAAGAATCCTTGCTCTAATACCAATTGAAGGGGCGACTATAGTTACTCTAGAGGGGGTGAATATAGTGTATGTGACAATAATCCAATTAAAATAAGGCAATTACCAACTTACAAAACTGCTATAATAAGTAAGACTAAGATCAAAGTATAAGTAAGGAAAAGTAAACATAGTTTAGAAGTCAAACACAAACACCGAGATTTTATCCTGGTTTTTCTCGTGGAGGACTAGTCCAAGCCCGAGAACTCTTGCTCGAAGTTAATCCACTATTTATGAAATAGCGTACATCACAAGCTTTGATCCGAAGGCTTGCAGACTTCTTACAAACACACGAGCTTTTGATCTGAAGAACTCGCCAACTTCAGACTCATGTGCCTTAATGCGAAGAGCGCGACGACTTCTAACTTTGAAAATAGTAACCAAATTTTTAAGCTAGTACAACTCGAACAAAACTTCTAATCGAAAACACACTTTGAACTAGAGGGATGTTGAAATTGCTCTTGGGAATGGAAAATTTTAGGCTCAGGTAATGAGTGTGAAAGAGAGAAGAGATGAATGAATGAGTGAGTTGAAATGGTGAAACTCTTCTCTATTTATAGTCTTTTTCTGAACTGAGTTCGGCCAGAGTTCGGATGTCCGACGTTCATAATTTTAAATGTTACACTCTGAACTTGTGGATGATCGAGACATTGCAGGAAGATTGGATCATGGGTGACCGAGTTCGGTCTGAATCCGACCAAAACTCTACCTCACTTTGGTCAAGTCAGATCAGTCCAGTTTGACTAGATTTTGGGATCATTTGTGGACTTGTATTTGTGGCTTAAAATGATTAGGTTTGAGTCAGGTCAAGTTGACTTTGTAAGGATATAGGTTTAAGAGCTTCCTAATGCCAATGCGACTCGATGTACATAATCCTAAACTCAAGAAAATATAAAAATACATAGACCAAAAACACAAATTTTGTTGTTGCAATCTCCATCAATCTTGTATTGTTGCAGTCTTCAGTTTGTACTAGCATATATCAGATCAGGATTTCGTCGATTGTCAAAATCAAGTTGATCGTGATACGCTTATGCCAACCGTCTCTCTTTTCCCTTTTATAATTGGAAAATTACATGATTAAGGAACTAATCTGAAATTATAACTAAGCCTGACTAATATTGCTGAGGTGTCTCAGTTGAGTGATTTTGAGTGATTGGCTGAGCTGGCTGATTGATCGATCCACAATAGCTGAGTTAGACTAATACATTCAAGGGGGGAAATCAAGAGCAAGCTCTGTAGACTGCTACAATCATTGGGCTATTCCAGGCACTGATTCACTGCTATATGAACTCTTATGAACTGCTATGTGAACACTGCTATATGAACTCTTATGAAGCTATATGAACTGCTATTCTCTGGCCTTCAGTACTGGAACTTCATCCTGCTTCACATTGCTTCCTAGGCTGAATTGGACACTGGAACTTCCTCTGAAGGTGACTGAGCTCAGGATGAGTTCCTAACATAACTGGTAACAACCATTGAGCACAACCAAAGCAGGAAATATACAAAAATTTGTTGGAATATACATAATCTTGTTGATATATACAAAATCTTCGCACAACCAGAACAGACGGTTCACATACTCAGAAGCCTGTTCTTGTAAAACTTTAAATACTAATAATCAGAAGCCTCTTATTCTACAAAATTGTGAGAAAGTCTATTACATATTTCAAATGAGAAACTAATAAACTAAAACTTAAAAAGAGCAGTCAATTTTTACTGCTTTTGAATTCTGGGATTCTTCTCTTCGCTGCTCCTAATATACACTCCAAGTAATAAATCAGGAATGCATATTCCCCATTCTATTACATGCTTAAAGATGACAAAATGCAGGAGCCAAGTTGGTCGAAATAGCCAATCTTCATACTGTTACAGTGTGTTCTTCACAAGCATATAAAACAAGTTCTTCTGATTCTTCATCATCTATCCATATTAATAAATCGAGAGAACATGAACCCAAAACTGCATTGTAGAATGCAAGGGGAAATCATTAATATGAACATATCGAATAACCGAAATGTAAAACAGAAAAAAAATTGTCCTTTTAACTTACTTGTATTAATGTAGTCTGCAGGAGACTTGCATGCTTCCACATAATCTTCACACCATCAAGATGGAGTATGTGACGAGCTATTACAAATGTGTAATTGAGATACATGGGCTGGATGGTTGGCCCATGCCTACATCTCAGATTCCCCATCGAATATTAAATTCAAATTTTCCCACTATACTGGAAATTTAGTTTGTAATCTTGTAATAAAGTCTTGAGAGTATTTCTGCATGGGCCCTCTGCAAGGTTCACAAGCCATAAACATAATAAGAACCTTAAACAACTATAAATGTGTTCTCACTCCAGCTTCAATCTCATTTGTTAGAAGGCTACTAACCACCCAAAAAGGTGTGAAGTTGTTGACAATCAGCTTCTGTACACATATCAATCAAGGAATATACGCCAGGTCTCAATGCTTCATCTATCTCCCTGCATGTAAAAGGCCAAGAGTTGAAATAAATGAAGCTTGCTTTCGGAGTAGCCATCTTGGAAGGAATAAGAAATGTATCCCATTAACAAGTGTCATAGCATTGATAGGAGGAAGAAGAAACTAACTTTTTTATGCCCATTTTCAAGGGGCCATAACCTGAGTAGGTACTTATGTAATTGGAGAGGAAATAAATGGAATACTTCCCAAAAACGACCCTCTGCTGTCTCATCTGAAAAATACAAGTCATAGTAGCATAAATACACAATTAGGACAAATCAGTTTCTTTATAGACCTTGCAGAAGAAACATACAAAGTGTTAATTTCCTACAAAGAAAATAGCAACTCACATGAATCAATTAAATGAAAAGTTTCTCTGAGACCGACTTATGAAAGAAAGAAAGAAATGATTGCATTGTAGGTAACTCAGTATACTAAAAAGGGTGTCCCAAAGCCACGAGGCTCCCACTTATGCAAGGTCTAGGGAGGGCCAACTAATTACTCCCATAGTTGGCATACTATTAAGATATTTGCACTGATGGTAAAAAACAATTAACAGAACGGAACCTTTATTCCAAAATTTGATGTCAGTTTATAATCCTTTTCATTCATTTAGCTCAGGGTTCTGTCTTCTGTAATGTGAAAAAATACCATATCCTTGTGACCTTAATCCAAGTTTGTTTCGGCTACTCCTAGTTCAGAGCTCCTGTACCTAATATCTTATCACTCCTGTTGGCCCAAAAATGGAACAAGTACATTTTGATAAATGACACTTGTATTATTCATATACATATATTGAGTGGGTCTAATATTGTTTTTCAGCAAAGCAAGTCGGCTAGAAGTAAGGAGAGCAAGAGGCTTGCCTACAATCAAGTTCAAGCCTAAGTATACAAGATCGGCTCATCAAGTTCAAGACAAGCGTTTAAGAAGAAAATCAAGACGGCACGAAGACATCCGGAATTCCAAGCCCAATTTGATTCTTTTTGTCACAAAATGACAAGTTTGACAGATAAATTGACCTACCGAAATTCTGCCAAAATTTCGGTTAGACACAATCTGAACAGTAACGTCTAGACATTTGTGAGATGGCTCCACACACACACACACACACATATATATATATATATATATATATATATATATATATATATATATATATGGGTAAACGGGATATGAGCCATACGCTCATATTCCAATATGAGCCATGCACATGTAGACCAATAGAAATGGAGAACACTCCATTCCTATTGGTCCACATGTGCATTGGCTCAAGTAGAAATATGAGCCTATGGCTCATATTTCTTTTTTTTCCTTTATATATACACACTTCTTGAGAACCATAAATTTGCAAACCACCAATTCCACCATCACCATAACCAAGAGGGTCAAATTGCTTTCATTCTACTTGTGATAAGTATTTGAGTTGTAATAGGGATCTTCATCTGTTGTCAAGAAGATCAAAATTTCTCATGTAAAAGGGTGTTTTTCGTATAAAAGCTCGTGCTTGAAGTCGATGACCCCTTCGGATCAAAACTCGTGTCTGAAGTTGGCGAGCTTTTCGGATGAAAGCTCATTGTTCCAACTATTTTCAAATAGTAGAATTAAGCCGGAGAGAATTTTGGGACTGTAGACATAGATACATCTTGTGTTTGCAATCTTGAGTTACTTTCTTGCTCTTAATTTTGATTGCTCGTAATCTCATTTTTTTTATTGTGTTAAATTTTATTAAACCATATTCACTCCACCTTTAGGGTTGCCTTTAACTCCTAATTCAGGCATGTATTGGTCTTTGTTGCATGTATTTGAACTACCTTAGACAATTTCCTCTCATCTTATCAACAATTCCAACACCCCACAAATACAATAATTTCCTATTTTTCAATTATTTGCTACTCATCACACTTAGAATTCCCATATACACTATTTTTTACAAAATGATGTTTCTTAATTTCACAACACTAAAATAATAAAGCATGGCTAATATATAGCTCCCCTGTAAAATTTTATTTACAAATTTAAGGGTATCCTACAACCACATAGCACTCCTTGTTTACTCATCGCCTTCAACCATGCTGCTTCAACTGTATAAACAACATCCTTCTCAATGTCACATCCTTTACTAGGTTCAAATGACATTGATTTCAAAGCTTCTATCTATAATCTATATAGAAGCTAACCCTTCTATTCTCTCATCAACAAACAGAGTACCACCAGCAAGCAACATACACCACAAAGTCTCATCTTAATACACCACAAAACCAATTGAATCTGCCTAGTAACTTCATCAATAACCTAGTGCAAAGAAGTGAAGTTTGATGCCGATCTTTAATCTAAGACAATTGTGGTAGGAAAAGGTTTTGCATCTCCTCCAATTGTCTTAGCAACTTTGCCAACTCCTCTCCTAGTATACTCAAAAGTCTTATAACTATTTTTTATTACCATATGGATCAAATCCACCTAGTCTTCCATATCCCTAAGAAAATGTTTCATCACCAAAATTCAAATTGTGCAGCAATTATACTTCATCTTCCTCAGTATGCATCTAGCTTATAGATCAATGTTCGAGATATCAGATATCCGGTTCATATCGGTTTGGGTTTTGAGATATAGAATGCCGGATCTCTCTCTAAAAGACTAAAAATAAATAACTAACAAAAAACATCTAACGTTACATGGTAACTATTGAGAAGTTAGCTCAACTTAATTGACTTAATTAATTGAAGCGGTGGAAAGTACATATTTATAGGCAAAGGTATGTTCCCCTTCCCTATTTTTTCTAATGTGGAATTAAAGCTAAGGGTGTGTTTGATTAGACTTTTTTTCCATGGAAAATATTTTCATCATAAATTTTCCAAAAATGTGTAGTGTTTGGTAGCTAATATTTTCCATGAAATTTTTTCCAAAAAATTACTATTTTTAATATTTTCTTTAAAGAGTGGAAAATGAAAACAGGCCCAGCCCATGGGAAAAAATTTCCATGAAAAAAAAATTCATTCTCTCTCTCTCTCTCTCTCTCTCTCTCTCTCTGACACGCGATTTGGGGATTGACACGTTGTGTCGAACCGATCACTCTCTGACATGCGATTTGGGGATCGACATGTTGTGTCGAGCCGATCTCTCTCTAACGCGATTTGGGGATCGACACATTGTGTCTAGCCGATCTCCTCTTGTGATTAAGATTCTGACTTTTGTGTGTTGCAATTGACTTGTTCTTTGTTTGTGTTTTCGTTTTGATTGTGCTGTGGTCATGAATGTGGATTTGTAGTTGTATCTATGTTTGTCTGCACTTGCATATCATTGATGTCTTCTTCTTTCTGAATGTGTGTACCGCACCTATGTAGGATTTAACTTTTTTGCCCATATTTCTTCTTCTATGAGCATGATGATGTCTTACCAGCAGCAGCATTGAGTTTTTTTTATGCTCCATAGCTGACATGATGGTAGAAGGCTCGAATCATGATGAATAATGTTCATAGTGATTCACATATTACAATTTTTATTATAAAAAATAAATAAATCAATGTCTATGCAGACAACCTTCTTCGTATATATGTTCTCTACAACTACATAATTTAATAAACTAGTTCTGGTTGATCTGTATCATAAGAACAATATGTATATGTGGTCTCTGTCAATGGGGAGCTTTATATGCTGATAACTGCAACATATCTTAGATAGTGCCAGAATGGAAGTTGATTTTGAACGGCCTCTTCGTATATCCCAAGAGGGTTTATTGATACATATTGGCTTTTGAACACTTGGTTTGGTTCCTGTTTAAGGCTCAGTAATTTTGTACCAAATATACATACTGATGCACAGTAAAAACCTTCTTGTTTAGTATGTTCTGTTACATAAGTTGCTATCAATAT
Organism: Iris macrosiphon; assembly: GCA_036927795.1. Lineage (NCBI taxonomy): Eukaryota > Viridiplantae > Streptophyta > Magnoliopsida > Asparagales > Iridaceae > Iris > Iris macrosiphon. Next base: position 62,780,758 of record JAYESA010000007.1, read on the forward strand.
TCTTATTTGTGCTTATTTGTGCATTCATCTATCTAGCTTGTAAATCTGACTTCAGAACCTTTCTTATTTGTGTCATTATCAGTATCAATATTCTTATGTGTCCATTTTCTTTGAGAACATTTCTCTTTGGGCTTTTACTATCCAGTATTCCAGTTCAAGTCAGTATTTGTTTTCGTCAAATATAAACATGAACCTTCACAAATACCCTTTAATCGAATATTCAGTTTTTTTCAAGAGTGATGAATCAAATGATATTTTTCTTAAACATAAAGTTTATGTCAAGGTAATTGGACTTGCTCTACTGCTGACCTTACAAAAATATTTAGTGGAAATTGTGGTACTTGCTTAGTCTTCAGTTTGATGATAAGGAAGAGAAGTATGATAAAAAATGCATTCATACTCTACATGTTCCAAGCAAGTATTTGATCCTCTTACTAGCATATTATATTTTATTCCTTTTAACTCGTAGATGCATTGGTAAGTCTATCTGATACATATCCTTGAAGTATCAGAAGTATCCTAATATCCTGTACTCAGATAAGGGTATGGCAACAGTATTTAATAATTGGATTCTTGGACAAGTTTCCAAGTCTATATGTTTGGTTCTCAAGTCTGTTACTACACCAACTATTAAAAACTGATCCAGTGACAAGTTTCCAAGTCTCATATTCATATAAATTATGTGTACTTCAACTCTGGTTCAGTTGTACAATAGTCTGGGTTCTTTATAATGTGGGAGCTTATAAAGTGTACAATATTCTTGGTATGGCTCCAGTTATGAAGCATCCTTGTGATACAATCTCTTTTCTATTGTAACATACTCAGCTATGTTATGAAGCATTCATGTGATACATCTATTTTCTATTGTAAACTGTCTCCAGTTTGTACGAAATTAATTATGATACATCTATTTTCTATTTTTCTTTCTTGAATATTTATCCTTTTTTACTGTTCATTTGATTAGTTTGGAGGAAATGGCAGTTCTTTAACTTTGTTTGATTAGTTTGCAAGAATACTACTGTTCATTAAGAAAAGCCTGGAAAGTGCAATATATTTATGAAACTGCAATATATAATTATTAGCTTGTGTTTCATTTTGTTTGATTTTTATCTTTCCTTCTCGAATGTCAACTTTCAGGAGAAACCTGATGGAGCAAAGATGAAGAAAAAACTATGCCCCAGATATTATGATTTGCTTACGGTATTTGGTAACGACGCCGCGACAGGTGATCGAGTGGTCTCGGGTATGATTTTCCTCCGATGAGCGAACCCTTGGATGACTTGGAGGACGAAAATGATGTGGAGGAAACACAACCAAGTCATTCAACAAATTCGCGTCGATCGGTGCAAGGGGGTTCCTCACAACCAAGAAAGCGTACAAAACCGGTGGAAGATGGTGCATTGGGCCCTTGCTACAATTGTCTTTTATAAACAAATTCGCGTCGATTTGTTCTCCTTCAATATGTAAATATTTCTCTTTGTTCTCCAAATATAAACAAATGTTGACTACAATTGTCTTTTAATCTTTCCAATAATAAATACGTGCAACGCACGTGTTGAATATATACTAGCGTTGGGTAAGAATCACTGTATTGATGACACGTTTATTTTCATGTATATCTCTATCTATGAAAATGTTTACCATTGTCACCTTTATGCTTTATATATTTGCTTATGAAATGTTAACTAATCCTAAGACAAGAATAATTTTATCTGTAGAGTTGGCCTGAGTTAGCTAGAGGCCACTCAGCAGTGCATTTCCAATGTGCTGAAATATTAGAGCTCGGATTGGCAACTTGAAAATATTCGGTCGAAGATAATTTATTTTCTATATAAATGACAAATGTATATAATATCATCGTTTGTATAGTTTCTTAAGTTGTAAGCCATGTGCTTCATTGTATTAAGAGCCATTATTGTAATCGAGTTGTTCTTTTAGCCTCGAGCCATTTTAATTCCACTCAATATTATCAATAAAGAAAATTGTTTTTGTATACCTTGTGTCTATTCAGGATCCGTTTGGATTGACGATTAAATTCTCTTTTTTGAGTTTAAACTTAAAAAGAAGCATAGATAACGTTTGGTTATGACATCTCTGAAATCAACTATTAAAAAATTTTGAGAAACCAATGATTAAACGTTGTTTTTGGAAAGTAAACTCTTTCCAGAGTTGGATTTCTGGCTCTTCTCTTTCTCTCTCCTAACTTTTTTTTCTCATATCAGTCTCTTTCCTTTTTTCGACAATTTTCTTCTCCTCCTCCCTAAAGGGGTAGCCATGGCCATGAGAAGAGCTCCCCAGCTCCTTCTTTTCCACCATCCTTGCAGCCCTCCTTTGTTCCCAATCTGTCCCTCCTCTCCAATCCAAACCCCCAATTTCTTTTCCCAAATGCCCCCAATCGCACAAATTCTCATCCGTGGAGTCGACTTACGCGTCCGCCGCTACCACCGATGACGTCCTCTCCTCCTTCGTCACCCTCTCCTCCTCGGTGCCCCCCTCATATCCCTTCCTCGCATGTCGCAAGGTCAACCAACACCTCGACTCCAACCCCTCCAAAACCCTAGGTTTTATATTCGTTCCCTCGAGATCCTAGACTCCAACCCCGTCCCCCTCGGCATTTCCCTCCACCTCCCTCGAGCGCTTCAACGACAGCCTCTTCTTCCTCACCCGAGCCTCCCGCATCCTTGAATTCATCGACCCCGGTCGGGTTTATGTAGGGGTGTCACCCGCTCTTGTTCTATATCTCAGTGTCGCTCACGTTCGTCGGCAGCTTCCTCGATGCGCGGGTGCACCACATCGAGTACCCGGTCCGGACCAACCAGATCCCGAGGGAAATCCCTCCCCAGAAGTACCCGTTGTGGCTGTTGGTCATCGGTGTCGGCACCCTCCCCTTCGGCACGCTCTTCATCGAGTTGTTCTTCGTCATGTTGAGCATCTGGATAGGTCGGGTGTACTACGTGTTCGACTTCCTGTTCATGCTCCGGAAAGAATTTGCAAAGAATAGTCAAAATTTGTTAATAAATTTTAATGCTAATAATAGTTTCTTAAATTGTTCTTATGCTCTAGAAAGAATTTACAAACAATAGTTTTAAGATAAAATTGTAATGCTAATAATTTTTTACCAAACGGAATCTTTAAACTTTTATTTCGTAAAATCATTTTTCATATGAAAATAACAAAACAAAATCAATGACCCGAGTAAAGAAATTTCGAAAGTGAAGATTACTACACAATGGTCGAGAAAGTAGAGAACTCGTAAATCAATATGAGAATACGAAGGCAAGAGTCTCCGAAGTAATCCAAGATAGAAGAATAAACAAGAAAAGAAGGGTGCAATATCCAAGCTCTAATCTATGTCAGAATAGAAGAACAAAAGATCCTGAGACAATCATCAAACACACGAGCTCTACTAAAAGGAGGAGAATGTAATCTCGATCCCACACCTTAGAAGAAACATCAATGAGAGAATGGCAACCATGTGTCAAGAAGCAACACATGTCAAGATTATTGACCATCCTCGTAGACGCAACCACAATCACATACACCATAATCATCATTAACATAAAAAAGAACCCGAAAAAAAAGAACCAAAACCAACATTTACTATCAAAATAGCATTCGTAACACCACTACCATCACAACAACAAGAATGATCGAAGAAGCAAGCTCGACTTGGCTTGGCTTGGCTTTGTACAATTGTTGGGCTCAAACTGGTGGGCTTAGTTGGCAGCTTAGCTTCAGAATAAACAGCTTGACTCAACTGGTAGGCTTGGCAGGGTGCTCAGCTACACATGAGCACTCAACTTGTCTCAACTAGCGGGAAGGCAAAATGGAATTTGGCAATAAAACGGATCTAGGTACGAGTGATCTGTTTGAGGTTGTGGGGTAAGTTCAGTAGCAGTGGAGAGATCAGGGATCATGAAGGAGATATTGTGGTGAGGTGGTCGTCACAGAGAGGTCTCCGTGCAGTAGCGAGGTGGTCGTGGAGAGGCGAGATCGTTTAGAGGGGATCGATTAGATCTTATGGCCACCATTGGTGGTTTGCGATTACGACGGCGGTCGTAGAGAGGCGAGTTGGTCTAGATAAGGTCGATCAGATCTCTAGGCAGTGGCTCGGGTTTTGTCAGTAGTCAGCAGGAAATAGGGGTACAGGGATGGCGGTTGGTTCTGCTAGGGTTAGAGTTCTTGTTGGAGAAGAAGAGGCAGCTAAGGTGGATCGGGAAAGAACTAGAAAAAATTAGGGTTGGGGCTTTTGGAAAGAAGAAAATTACTTTTTTTAACGAAACGAACGATGTAATGATTTGGGAGGAGTAAGAGAGCTATTGTTCTATTCTGATACCATGTTGAGTTAAGTTTGCTAAACTTAATTGTCTTAATTCATTAAAGTAGTGGAGAGTATAAATTTATAGGCAAGAGTGTGCTCCCCTTATGTTTTCTATTGCAGGACTAAATCTAAGAGAAAAACTAGAAAGGCTCTAGTACATACAATAAACAAAAACTATCTTCTACTGTAACAAAATAATGAATTAACAATTATAAAATTACAAGTACAAATAAAGAAAAACTAGTCATTCTAATAATATTGTATCAATATAAAAACCTACTCGACGGAGAGAAACAAAGAAAGCCTTGTGGTCGTAGCTCGAGAGGAGGAGGAGAGGGGGGGGGGGGGTAGGTTTAGGGCTTTTTAGGTTTAAGTTTGGTTAACATACAGGATATGATCCAACCAGACACAAAAATACTTATTCAACTCTAATATCCGATATTTTAATTTATCAGGACATCGGCCGATCGATATATCCTATTTTTCGGCCAATATACGGACGATTTTTCCCAAAAAGGTATATACTATATATATGGCCGATGTATTGTTGGTTTAGGCCTCAAACCGGTATACTGGCCGGATATCTATTATAACACTGTTATAGATGCCTTAATGCCATCCAAAATTGGCTTAGTTTTCTTGTCTAATTATTAAGGTCGTCTTCTATTTTCTTGAACAAATAGTATCCTACTATATCAAGTGAAGGGATTCAATAACTGAATCCAAGTTAAGTTAGTTAACACCATATACCAGAGGTTCTTGGTTTAAGAGCTTCTCATACTAGAACAACAGTTTACAAGATGTAACACATGACATTAGTATTATTGTAAGAATGACCAGTTGAAAAGGATGTCAAACTCTATTGAGTATTGTTGACTAGGAAAAGGGATTCAGATTAGTCCTGTGTGTCAGATAAGGCTAAGTTGACCTTTAACTTTCTGAGAAGTGCATTATTCGAAAGTAAGCAATGGGTTTTAGCAGGTCTTAGTACATAATTGCTACAAAGAAGAACAAAAACTAATATTTGTTCTGAGAAGTTGACCTTTAACTTTCTGAGAAGTGCATTATTCGAAAGTAAGCAATGGGTTTTAGCAGGTCTTAGTAGATAATTGCTACAAAGAAGAACAAAAACTAAGATTTGTTCTGAGAAGTGCATTATTCGAAAGTAAGCAATGGGTTTTAGCAGGTCTTAGTACATAATTGCTACAAAGAAGAACAAAAACTAAGATTTGTTCTGAGAAGTTGACCTTTAACTTTCTGAGAAGTGCATTATTCGAAAGTAAGCAATGGGTTTTAGCAGGTCTTAGTAGATAATTGCTACAAAGAAGAACAAAAACTAAGATTTGTTCTGAGAAGTTTTGTCTTTGAATTTTCACAGAGAAAAAATAATGTGACTGAGTGCAATTTCTTTTAGCCAACGATCTGGGGCAAAGACTTGGTCTCCGGTAGGAAAGTGCAAGTGCTTAGGATAATTTGGCACTTGGAAAAGATCCACAAGTACAAGTCTAAGGTTTCTCATATGAACCTATCTGTCCAACAATTTTGGTGAATAGCAATGAAACTAAAATATAATATTATAAGTTAATCACACAAGTATGCATCAATGCAAGAGTTTTGCTACAGAGAACGACACTGTTAAGGAAGTACGAACCTCTTCGTAGATCCTCCTAAAAAAGCTTGCACATTTAGCTGCCTCCTTTATTCCCCAACCACAATAGAACTTTCCTTTATATAAGTCAGCATCAACCATCTCTAAGCAATTGAGTAGGGTACTAACTGAGTCTTCAAGCATAGCAATGCATCGATCAGCCTCACTACAGAACAAAAGCAAGGAAAGATAAAGAATAGTTCGAACATTGCAACTAAAATTTAAGAAGAAACATACAAAAGTTAAAATAATAGATGTAATCCATTTGCGCTAAAACTGGAAAAAGAGAAAGATCTAACTAGATTTAATAGAGAAATGATATTTAAGTACACTTAGTAAAGAATACTAATATATACCAAAGTACTGGTTTCAAATAGCAATGCATTACACGAACAAGTGAGGAAATGATTTATCTTTAAGATTGTATTTGAGCATACTTGTTAAGGATTACAACTATTTTGGAATAGAAAGAAATTACATTTTCTATCTTGTAATGTAATCATCATTAAATAGGATATCATGCCTAAGCCTAGTAGTGGCCTGACTTGGGTCTATCTCATGCAGCAGCGTTCTAAAGAGTGCCTGCACAGCCACTTACATAGTCCTCCTAGACTTTAGGTCCTTCTGGCCACTTTGCTCCATGGAAAAAAAAATAACTAACTAATTTCTTCTCTTCTCCTAAAGCTTTACAACCCAATTTTACAGTTATCTGTTGCTATTTGTGGTTCAGCTTAGAGAAGTATCAACTGAAACCGATAAGTTTCGGCCATTTAGGATCGTAATTGTAGGGTCTGGAACTGGCAAAGTATCGTAATTCGCCTATTCAAAACCACTGAAATCCCCGGAATCTGCTGAAATAGATACTAATAGAAAGGGCCAGGACCAACTTTTTGAACCTTGCTCAGCACAAAGAAAGCATGCATTCATTCTCTTTTAAGAGAGGTTGCATTCGTTAAGACAAGACTAGATTCTAGTGAATTTGCCCAGACCCTGAACAACGTGTTACCTGAACTATTATTTTTCCATTCCACCCCTTTGAAAGTCACCACTAAACAGCAGGGAAGACCTATTGCTAGTTTGTAGCTGCTTCCCACAAGTGACAACCAATGTCCAACATTACAGTGCTTTTCTATTATTATTCTTATTTGTCTAACTAGAATATCTTCTAAATACTTCTAACAAGAAAACTTAACAAGTGTAATTGTTAAATATGATCGTCAATCCATATAGTAATATGTAACTTGTTAATTTGTATAATTAGCATAAATTAAGCTTGTTAATAATCGCATATGAAGTAATTGTAATCCAGCATATTTTGAAACAATTATGATATATTATTATTAATTTCGTGATTAAATTAGTTGGAATATTGAGGTACTAAATTTGTTTAAGACTTGTGGATATCCTTTGAACTTTAATCTGAATTGCTTCTAAATAAGAGGTGAGTTTAGAATTAACTTGAGAGAGAATTTTAATCTTTGAGTTATAAAACCTTGGGGTAGGGAGGGGGTGGAAGATCACATGGAAAGAGGGGTTGAAGATAACTCCTGAATCCTAAGCATATTAAGTTGGGCGGAAAAAAGCTGCTAGGGTGACTTGATCACATGGAAAGAGGGGTTTAAGATAACTCCTGAATCCTAAGCATATTAAGTTGGGCGGAAAAAAGCTGTCAGGGTGACTTGCACGTGATGTAAAATACTAGTAAAGATATTTGAGTATCGAAGTTGATGTAGGAGATCCTAGTGTTTAAGTAAAGAAGGAATAGAAATATACAGCCTTTGGAATTAATATTAAGTAGGGATAGGAATCTTTCGTTAATCAAACTTGAGATTTATAATGAATTCACATCTTTAAATAAGAGAGCATGTGAATCTATTAATAGTTGAAGAACATTATATTATTATTATTGTTGTTATCCGCAACTCGGACGAATCTCTGGCGCACGATCAGCTCGGACTTTATATATATATATATATATATATATATATATATATATATATATATCAAAAGGTAAGTCTACTCCCTACTCATCTCCCCAAACTATGTGTGGGTCTATTTCTCTGCATGTTGTTCATCGGACGAATCTTTGCCGCACGTACTGCTCGGGTTAGGTAGCCATCGATCCTCTCGCTAGACAAACTGCTCCAGGTCCGACTTTCAATCAGCTGCTACCTAAATATCTCGGTTCACCTCCCTCCACCTAAATATTTAAGTGCATATTGCGTCTAGGAAGATTCTAACCTCTGACCCAATTTTTTGAATCATTATGTCTCCAAGAATTGACACTTGAGTCAATGCTTATTGACGTATATATATTTATGGAAGAATGTTAATTGATTATCAACATCTCTGATATACTTAAATCATAATATTAACATCAAACTCAATGTTATGCAGGTTGTGATATTGTTTCTATTTGATCCATCATGTCTCTAACTGTCACAGCCTGGATATGTACTCTATTGCATTGATGTAACCATAATTCCCAACTAAAATTGCAATGGAAGAATAAATGGTTATATAACTCTTCCGCCTGTAGACATAGCTGACAAACCTGGTTATTACGCCAAAACGGTTGAGGCGATCCATGGTAAGTAAACGTCTTCGAAGAGCTTTAAGCATGTGAAGTTGCATCTTCATAGCCACCTTTCTAATCCAAATAAATTCCACATTAGCTACAGTCAGACCATGTGGTCGGATAGACTCGTATGTCTGCTGAAAATCAAAGTCACCCGACTTAGAGCTGTCCCAGATCCATTCGTCGTTTTCGATCCTAGGGTCAATCTGTATGCCTCTGATGATAGTTTCATATTGTCGGCCAATAGGATGTGCCAAGAGATACCACAGGCCGCCTTGTATGATCGTGTTTACCGACTCCTCTCTCCCTGTGAGTACATAGGACTGTCATCCTATCCTGTCAATGATGCTCTTGTAATCCAGCCACGGTTCCTTCCATAAATGAGTGTTCCTCCCACTTTCAAACCGACGGGAAATCAACGACTTGATGGTATTTCTCGAACGCAAAATGGTCTTGTAAGTAACGAAGAAATTATTACTTGGATGTTCACACCAGAAATTTGCTCTTTTCAATATTTCCCCTGCATCCACTTGGCCCATAATGACCGTCCCTGTAGAAACTTCCATGTGAGTCGAATACCTGCCACTTCACGAAGATATTGTAGCGAGCGTAAGCCTACTCTACCCTCCTTTTTAGGCCGGCATAGGTCCTTCCAAGCAATGTAGTAGATTCCTCCCCTCTATACAAAATTAGCACAAAGTTTGTCCATTTTACGAATATTATATATATATAACACACACATATATATATGTGTGTGTGTGTGCGCGCGCGTGCGTCGTTAGAGTCATTAGAGAAGTTAGCTTGTTCATGGAGATAGATGCATATCAGGTAGTTAGGACGCATGCTAGACTAGCCTTCTTGCATACCTAACTATTTAATGCAGAAACGATCAGGAATAGTGCATATATGCTATGTGTAAATTGTTTCTAACTTGTATGTCTGCTGCAGGGATAACTGTTCGACAAGGGGTAAGAATCAATAAATAAGTGATATGTTGTTTTGCTTATTGTCTTGCATCGCACCTAAACTTGCATGCTTGCTTGAATATGATGATCGCCTTTAGTATAAAAAAATAGTCCACTAGATGCTACATTGTCCCTAGAGTCTTTGAGTATAGCTCACGAGACACGTTGCGCACACTTGATAGTATAAGGATCGGCACATCGTGCTTGAAATGCTTACCTTGTATGCTTAGTTGTATTGAACTGAACTCTGATTTCAAAGATATTTCCAAAAGAAGTAATATGACTGCTCGTATACTGCATGTAACGAACCTAGGTAAAACTAGAAAGATTACTAGTAATGTAATATTTTTATCACATGCTTACTTAGTGTTGGTTTTAGTGAATGTTGCTTCTGTTCGTTGCTCTTATACTCACCAGTGCTTTTTTCAGAGTACTGACCCCCCACCAGTTTGCTTGTTCGCAGGTACTAGATCGTCCGAAGAAGCGATAGCCGAACCTCATCCTCAGGAGCCGGAGATCTAGAGTCGATGCCTTGAGCCGTATCGAGTTATTTTGGAGATACTTTTGTATAGAGGGACATAATGTATGGAACAATGTCATTGTATTCAGAGAACCTCGTGCCTTGAGATTCGCTTCGTATACTCAGATGGATAATTGTTTGTAACTCTGCTCCTCCATTGCAAACTCGATCAGTTCGATGATAACCAAGACGACTAACGTTGTTGTCTAGTGCGGGCGCAACTCCAGGCTCGCACGGCATCACGTCCCGAGGGGAACGATTGTCCCACGGGAGCGCTGGCGTGGTGATCTTACGCCCTGCAGGGGCGGTCCCGCTGGGCGTGTGAGTTTGTCCATTTTATATATATATATATGTGTGTGTGTGCGCGTGCGCGTGCTTGTGTTATATATATATATATATATATATATATATATATATATATATATATATATATAGGGTAAACGGGATATAAGCCATAGGCTCATATTCCTATATGAGTCATGCACATGTGGACCAATAAGAATGGATTCCTACATCCCATGTGCACCCATGTACACTAGTACACTACATTCCTATTGGTCCACATGTGCATTGGCTCATGAAAGAATATGAGCCTATGGCTCATATCCCTTTTTTCCATATATATATATATATATGTGTGTGTGTGTGTGTGTGTGTGTGTGTGAGAGAGTGCCTACTCTCTTTGCCAAATCTAGGAAAACCCTGGCTCTATTAGGGTTTCATCTTCTGAAAACCTAAATGTATCTTGGGAGGACCTAATGACCGGACAAGGCTCCCTGCACTGATCATGAGGTCTCATGTGGCCAATGTGAGGACAACAAACAACAATGGTCGACCAACCAATTGAGGAAACCAAGATAGAGAGGGACGGGTGACATGGGTCATTGTAACGAGGGGACCCATTCCACATAATGCACCAGGGCCTGCATCAATGGCAGTGCCTCTATCAAGGCTAGTTACCAATCAATATTTTTTTTATGGAAAAAGGTAATTCCTTTAATGATGCAAACTTATAACCAATACAACTCAAACAATGCCCCCTATACTCATATCCCCTTTACATCAAACTATATATTGTGCAAAATACCAATAGAGACCGTATTGAGACCCTCAAATATACGGTTGTTCCTCTCCTTCCATATGTGCCAAACTGCTGAAGCCAACCTGATACAAGCCTCACGAAACCAAGTCGACCCCCTACTTCTAGCCGCCCTTATCATCTCAATTGCACCAAAAAAATCTAGCATCCCTCCACTCCGCAGACTCGGCACCTCCAATTGCATGTTCCATACCAGTCTAGACACCGAACATCCAAAGAATAAATGTGTCATAGTCTCCGCTTCCTACCTACACAAAACACAAGTTTGATCACCAGTCCATATACCGAACCGAGCCAGTCGATCCCTCATCAGCAACCTTCCCTGGCAAATTTGTAAACATTAAGTTGCATCTTGCACGCGATCCCCTTCATCTACACTGTCCCTATTAGTCAAATCCCCGTGTACTCCTCGAATATGATTATATACAATAGAGAATACAAAGCTACATTTAGGAGATTCATCTCACACCCACACATCCCGAGCAAGAGAGCCATCGATCCTGGACAGCCGTATAACACCTCCAAAGGAATTGGCGTGTGCATGTGTTTCCGCCCGCTAGGCAACCCCTCGAATAATGTTGTTGACCGCCTCCCCCCTGAAATCCTCCCCTGCCATGGGATACCCAGCTCTCTGCACCAGACTCTTGTGTTGAATCCATGGATTCAACCACATGTTTGTATCCGCCCCGTCCTGAAACAACCTCGAAATGACTGGCTGAATGAAAGTCGGATGACTAAGAATATGCTTGAAAGACACAGATTCATTGTTATTAGAATCAGTCCCAGAAGTTTCTCCTCCGAAGATATCGGCTCTTCGTCCATTCCGCCCACAAGGAGTTACCTTGAATCAATCGCCATACCAACTTCATCCTGCCACCCTTCGGACCATCCACAGAGGTCGAAGTCCAACCCCCCTTCCTTTTAGAGTGCAACTAGAACGCAGCAATAGCCATAATTACCGATCTGACCAACTCTATCCTGCCTCCAAAAGACAAACACTGGCCTGCCACCCTTCCACTCTGCGCTGCGCACAATCCACCATACTCTGACTTCCATATCTCTTGCATAATTAATCGACAGCGGGATATCCAGGTATTTCACTGGAAGATCCTCTCTCATCACTCCCAGCTTGGCCGCACGTCTATCTTTGTTGGAGCATAAAGAGCTAAAATAGACTGTGCTTTTATCTCTATTCTGGTGTAGGCCCGTCAGGGTACCAATCCCATCCATAATCTCTGACAGAGCTCCAAGGCTAGCCATTGCCGGCTCAAGGAACAAAAGTAAATCGTCAGCATAAATCAGATTTGAAACACACGGTCGTACCTGCTTATAGATAGGCGTGACCCTCCTCCAGTGTACCGCAGCATCGAACATGCACGAGAAATACTCCATAACCAGCGTGAAGAGGTACGGTGACAGAGGATCACCTCCCTCTCCTCCCCTCCTCTCCTCCCTCCTCTCCCGGCTCCACCATCGCCGCCACTACAGCACCACCACCACCGTCGCCACTACAACACCACCACCACCATCGCCAACAGCACCACCACCAGAGCCACCGCCACCACCGGTCCACCACCACCACCACTGGTAAATTTATTTTTATTTTATTCTTTTGAAATTTTAAAATAGGGCCGCCTAGGGCCTTTTCGGTGCGGCTGGCGGCCGCCTAGCGCCGCCTAGGCCTATTTTTAGAACACTGATATAATCAAATTGATTGTAAAGCTCAGTATTGTACCTTACAGCCTCTACCTGGATATCTCAAGCAGCAAACATCTACTTACCGTCTTTATCAATCAGCCTATGAACACATCATAGAAGAACTTGGTACATTTATCTCCTTTTTTAAGGCAAAATCATTTAGCCCTCTGTGCAATTTGAATTTCATCAGCCATCCTCAGAATGTTCACCTCCTCCACCAGTGCCTTTTCCCTGATCGCCAAGTCTGAATTGGCCATGTCCGCCTAGAACAATTCATGAACCTCCTGCAACTCTCGTCTTCATTGTTAGCTCATTAGTAGGCCGGCCATGTAGCCAATCCTTAATGGCAGTTTTAACCCGCTTCAGCCGATGAACAAACCGGAATTGCGGGTTACCCCGCGTCCCCAACTGAAGCCCAGCACTGACCGCCTCTTGGTACCCCTCTGACAGAAACAATGTATTACAATATCTGAATGGATAAGCTTTTTTGTCTCATGTATCTCGGTTTACAAAAGAGACACCTTGATGGGGCAATAGTCACTAGTTCCCGCCCCCACCCCTTCAGCAAGGGGTTGATGATATTTAAGGAACCACTTCATGTTGCCCAACGTCCTATCCAGCTGACAGGCCACCCTTTTCTGAACAGCCTTATTATGCCAAGTATAACTGTCCTCTACGCTCTAGCATCTGCAAGCCTGATCGAAGCAAATAATTTTGGAAATCCTGTAAGACAACATCTGGGACTCTCCTACCACCAATTTTTTCATGCCTATGAAGTAGAGCATTAAAGTCCCATGTAATCAGCAGCGGCAATCCGAGTTGAACCTCAGCCAACGTGCTGACCTGAATAATCTCCCTCCACAGGGCATCCCTCCTGCGGCGATCGTTATGCCCATACACCGCTCCTAACACTAACTGCATCCCTTAAGCATTCGTAAGGGAAACGGCTATCAGCTGCTCAGAGACATGCATGATCTACCCATTCCAGTTGCCACTATCCCAACGAACCCATATCCGCGCCACACCACATAGACTCAGTTTGTGTACCTGAGCCCAGTTTGCCGGATTTCGTCGACCAAGGACACTCTCCGATTTGATCTGTCTCCAACAGAGTACAAACCGTACACTGCTCCATTTTAACCACATCACAGTTCTCACGCCTCCTTCCAAGCGAATGCGCTCCCCTAACATTTCAAGACATCAATGACATTTAATTAGAAATAAGGTCCCCAAGAATCTCACCAGAGTTACCACCTAGGGTAGACGCTAGCTCCTCCTAACAATGCTCCATGGCATCCTCATGTGGTCCTCCTTGTCCCCCCCCCTTAGCTAGGTGCCTCGTCCATTCTGGATTATCTGCAATAATAACAGCACCATGCTCCAGATATTGTATTGGGTAGCTCCTCACCGATCCCTCAAGGGCTATTGTGTGGCGCTTACGGCCAGCTTGCACTCCTTCACCCCTTTGTCGTCCCTCCTTCCCCGCCAACCTCCTCTCGCAAATGCCTGAGTCGCCGTCGGACCCCGTCTCCTCCCCTGGGAAGATCCTGCCCCCGTGGTTCAACTGTTGTCGATCAAGACTGATCTCGTTCTCTCCTTCGTCGATCAAGACTGTTATGTCCTTTCTCCAAGATGGGTCGTAGCTACGCCACCCAGGGGGGGGGGGGGGGGTCGGACCCAGGACCTACCTATAGGTGTCCCCCTGCACTACCACTAAGCTAGTGCCTTAGGGACTAGCCTATATATATATATATATATATATATATATATATATATATAATAGAGAGTGGCGGCGACGACTACAGACGATCTAGAGTTCAGGGTTGCTTCCTAGGATCCTAGCATACAGACGACAAACGCAGGAGTCGCGACGTTTAGGGATCGACACCAGCAGTAGCCGCGGGAGGGTGGACGACAGTCGCTCGATAGAAAAGAAAAATAATGGGAGTCGGGGAAGGAGGTAGCAGTTGACAGTTTAGGGAAATTGCCAAGGCGGACAGCATACGCCGACCTAATGGTCAGGTGAGTGGGACGCGGCCTAGTGTTCCGACGAGCGACCGACGTCAGAGATGGCTACCGGCCACCACCTAGGAAGGAGGGAGGACGGTCATCTAACGAAGGTGGATCACGTTGGAGACCGATTCCGGCTGCAGGGGGATGGCAGAACTCGCCACGTCCAATGCAATAGTACGGGTGACATAGGGCATGATCGCAATAAAATAGGCAAATCCTGGGCCAATATATCGTCCAGGAGTGGCTAAGGCAAATGCTGAGATGCAATATATGGAACCGATGACACACAATAGGAGACGTGCACACTTCATGGAGGACATGGTAGAAACTGTAAAGCACTGGCAGCACATCCTGGTCGTCTATATACTGGTCGACAGACCGTTCTTAGGCTAGTTTAAGGCCTATGCAAATCGAGTATGGAGACCTCGGGACAATATGAATTTTTTTCCACGAGATAATGGTTTTTTCTATGTGCGATTCAGGCTTCAAGAAGAAGCGGAACATATATTACAAGGGGCCTTAGACGTTTGACGGTCGATTGATCATTATTAACCAATGGCAAGTGAATTCCAAATGTGAACACGAGCTGCTTCATACGGTTCCGATTTGGATTCGACTGCCACAAATACCTATTTAATATTGGAGCACCCCTAAGTTGATGAAGCTCACAAGTATTATCAGGAAGCCTATTAAATCAGATGATGTCACTGTTCATAAAACAATACTCGCATATGCCCGAGTGTTTGTCGAAATTGAAGCGTCCACGAAACTACAGAGGGAGTTCGAATTTGAAGTGCCCTCTTGTAAGGTTTTCACTCAGATGGTTGACTACGAGTGGGTATCTCCAATGTAGTAGATGTCATTGCTTTGACATGTGGTTAGAACGTGGCAATTTGAGAGGACACCCTTGTCGAGGGATTCCCATTTAATCACAGCCAATAACAAGCAGATAGGCAAGACGGGGGAGAATTGCACATAGAGGAGTATGAGGGAGAAAGGATGACAATGGTAGTAGCGGTTGTCCAGAGAGAAGATAGGGCTTCCGAGGAGAGCAGGCGAGAGCCAACAGATCCAGCGGAGGCCAGGGCGAGTTCCTCTTCAGGACAGTTGGTCATGTATGGGGACCGTAGAGTACCGCCATAGTTTGCAGTATCGGTCAATACGGCCGATATCGATACGGTTTGGCAAGTCCCGGTCCGATACCGACCGATACTTGATACTGACCGATTCCGGCATTGTGGATCTCTTTTTCGGTCAATTTGGCAAACAAAATTAAATAAAAATAACCAATCAGCAAAGATATAAAAGCTAATATTTCATTCAATTTCAAAACTGCAAGTTAACACTGAAAATACTTAAAATTATGCATAAATATATCAAATATATTTTCTAAAATGTTAATTTATTAATTATTTTCTTTCCAATACCAAAAAATTTGATACTCCGATCTGAAATCACTGATACTGCCGATCAAGATACTCATAGAAATGGTCTGATACTGATATTGCGAACCTTGAGTACCATACCCCAAACGGCAAGCAGGAGCAGTCATGCCAGGGAGGGAACGACTGCGACTTCCAACAACATTAACTATTCCAGGAATAAATGACATGACTTCCACCGTAGAAGATTTGAGGGACGGGAACAGGATAGCAGCAGCCCTGGACAAGGAGAAGCTCTGCATAGATAATCCCAATTGGAAGATTCTGTTATGCGAGGACTCTAAAGATACTCAATTTGGCAAGGAAGAGGAGCATGGTTTGTGAACCGAACTCACCAATGACTTGATGGAGAGTTTGAAAGGTATTAAAGGTCACGCCACCCATCAATAATGTCCATATCGATATGGAACACGAGGTGCTAACTTGCTAAGTCATTGAAGAGAGATTCGTGAAGTTGCCAAAAAAACGCTGAGTACGATTATTGTTTTGTTGGAGACTAAAATTAAATCAAGGTCGAAGTTGGCTAGAGGACCCCTACCTTATGGGCGCATGCTCACAATTTGAACAGTAGTGATATGGCGAGCATATAATTGTTATGGGATACCACAGTCTGGTTCGCGTGCATCACTCTTAACTCTGACCAATTAATTGCTGGAGAATTTATAAATAGAGGATTTAAAACTCATGTTCGGCACAGTATATGGGCACAACGACAGGCAAAAGCGGGAGCTTTTGTAGCAAAAGACATCAGAGTCGGCAATATTGCGGACTTCCAACTTCACAATTCCTGCTTCTGGTTGGAGACTTCAATCCATTGCTGCACAATCACGAAAAGATTGGCGGGAGACATTCCAGACTCAATATTTGCGGACTTTCAACAATAACTGCTATAGTCTGGGCTCAAATGCTTGGAGAGATCGGGCCATGGAATAATAGGGTCATTCATAATCAAATTCTGTGTCAGCTCGATTGGGCCCTTGAAAATAATGCATGGTTCAATATTATGTCAACTGCGGTAGCGGAGGGCCTTGCCTCGTCTACCAGTGATCACTCCCCAATTCTGGTTCATTTTGCCACCCCGCCCCAGCAACAAGCTAGATCTTTTCGATACAATAATGCATGGCAGTCGCTCCCTGCATATAAGGGGTTCACTTAGGCCTACGGTTGATAGTGCACGGGATTGCGCAATACAGCATCAGCTTAAGGCGGTTAAACGCGCGCTTAAGCGCTAGAATAGCAATCGACCAAAAGCGGTGCTGGCCCAACGAGAGCGGGCGCTTCAGGACATCCAGCAAATGTGCTTGATTGAAGGAAGGAAATCGGTGTACAAAATTCTTTTATGATATTATCCGAACGCGGCAAGACAGCTCGTTAGTGCTGAGGGTCGAGATATATCTGACTACCAAAAGTTCTACAACCAAAACAACTACATACAAGAGTTTCCTGAATTTATTTGTAAGAAGCTAGTCTCAACCCAGGGAAATCAGTTGCTACAAGCGCGCCTATTACAATTGAAGAAGTAGAAGACATGGTGAAGAATGTTGCCCCCAAGACCAGATGGCTTCAACAGTAAATTTTACAAAGTTCATTGAAAAGAGCTAAAACATTTTATTATGTATTTTGTGCAGGACTTCTTCGCCACAGAAAAGCTGCTGCGGGAAACCAATCATATTTTTCTTGTGTTTATCCCGAAGAAGGAAGACGCTACCTCCCTGGCCGATTTCAGACCGATTTCTTGCTGCAACTTTCTATACAAAATTAACACGCATATTATGTGCCGAAGGATGGAGCATATTATGCAGGGGCTTGTATCATCAAATCAGACCGCCTTTGTCAAATGCATATCGATGCAGAGAATACTCTATTAGCTCATAAGATTGTGCCAAAGTTTAACAAAGTTAGAAGGAAGGCTTGTGTGAAGCTTGATATGTGGAAAACATATAATATGGTGAATAGGGAGTTTGTGTGTCATATTATGTTAGCTATGGATTTCGATGCTACGTAGGTGGGCAGGATTCATGAATGCATCACCACTTCGATCTTCTCAATTCTAATTAAGGGCCAGCCGTACATGTTCTTCTCCAGTAAATCGGGGGCTACGTTAGGGAGACCCATTATCTCTGTATCTATTCACTATGGTTATGTAATATGCTACTTGCTTGATGGATGTCGCTATTCATAGGAAGCATATTATGTCGTTGTTCAAGTCAGTTATGCTGATAGTTTCTCATCTTATTTATGCTGATGATCTATTGGTTTTCTTGGTTCCATCTAAGAGGAAACTCAATACCATAGTGCGAATTATGGAGTTCAGCCAGTTGTCTGGCCTCTAACTTAATAGATTGAAGAGCAAAGTGTATTTCAACGCTCACTGCCCAAATCAGGAGGAGCTCAAAGAGATCCTTCAGATTGAACGAGGTACGTGGCCCGTTAAATATTTAGGGTTGCCACCTTCTATTAACTATGCAACGAGTTCAAGAGTGCCAAGAGTTTGGTTGATTTTGTGCAAAAAAACATAGAGGGCTAGCAGGCACAACATTTATCTTTTAGAGGCAGAATTGAACTAGTTCGCTCTGTTATTTCTACCATCTCTATGTTTTGGTTACAGATCATTATGCTTCCAACGACTATAATTCGCAAAGTGGATAAGTTATATGCATACTTTGTGTGGAAGGATGGTACGGATTTCTGTCGGCCTAAAAACCGAAGGGGGAGTTGGGCTCCGCTCGCTAAATACTCTTAGAGATATAGTTGCATAATATAGAATATCATGTCAATATCATGCTATAAAAGCGGAGATGTAACTTTTTAATTATCAATAAAATTATCTTTTCCAAATATATATATATATATATATATATATATATATATATACTCTTCAGATAAGACCAGAGGATCATGATGTTAACTCCAGCAGTTGTTGATCTCTATGGTAAATCTCTCTCTCTCCATCTCTTGCACACTCTACCCTTTTTTGGCATATTTTGCTCACGTTCTATGAGGGTATTTCCCTCTACTCCTCTCACCAGACTCTCACCTTTAGAATTTTCAAACCATTTTCCTTTCTTACCTTTTATATTTTACTACTTTACCTATAATGTATTAAGTATTTATCTCTGGTTTGCAAGGTCCATAATAGTATGGTTTATTGATTTATTGATTGATTGATTGAATGAACACCCATCTGCATTTATGTATATGCTTAACAAGATTTGCAAAGGATTAGAGCCTCAAACCACAAGACAAAGTCTCAGTCATGAACCACAAGCTTGTTACCTACTACAAACCCCGATCTTTAGTCTTGAGGCCCCTACCTCGCCACCTTTGAGTCCCCGCCTCCTCACTCGCCTTAACAATCCTGCTTCGAGTAAACCGTGTCACGCATGTGATGAAAATTCAACCTCCTCGAAGAAATCTGACTATATAATTGGACCATAAGAGATAAATGGGAAGTTCTGCACATCCTAAAATCAGAATTTCCACATAATCCCTTGTTTACATACTGTTAGAGATCAATCTGGCATAAGTGAGAACTTCCAACCATTTGCACTAAAACTCAACTAATTGCAAAATATGTAACCTTTGTAGAAGGCAGACTTCCTACTATATCCATAGATCTTAACATATAAATCTAGTTTCACGAATTTCAGAATGTCAATAAGTGATTTAAGTTGTTTGTTTTGTTTTGTTATATACATTCTAGTTGTAGCCTTGTAGGATGCTGTTTTATCACACTTATGAGTCGACTGATATGAATTTCAGAATGTCGATATGTGATTTAAGTTATTGCCTATATTGTTTTATACTTTCTACTTGTAGCCATGGTAGTCAAAGGCGCATATCAGGCGCGCCTAAGAAAGGCACAGCAATTGCGCCTTGCACCTCAATAGGCGAGGCACTTTTCGCCAGGTGCACCAAAGGCACGTCTTTCAGCAAAGCGCGACCAAGAAAAGGTGCGCCGAGGCGCGCCTTATGGTTTTTATATATATATATATATATATATATATATATATATATATGGGAGAGAGGTAGCCATTTTCATGGTTGCCAAAATTGGTTGCAGTTGAACTGAAAAAAACTAAAATTTACTAAATGCGTGTTAGGAAGAATACAAACTATTTTTAGTTTTCTTGACTGTTATTGCTATTGTTGTTATGCTAGTTCACTTGGTTATGTTTAACATACTTTTGTTGGTTTTAATATGTTATTTGGTTTTATTTTTTTAATTACTATTTTTTTATGTATTTTTTTTGTGCCCTCGCTTCGCTCGGGCACACGCTTTAAGTGCGCCTTGCGTCTTTAACTACCTTGCTTGTAGCCTTGTAGGATTAGGATACTCCTTTATCAAACTTATGAGTTGAGTGTAAACTCGACTGCTTGTTGAGCTAGACATCGGATCTAAGTGTAGCATCGCATAGCTTCATTTATTTCATTATAGGCATCTCAATGAGTGGTTATCATTGCACTTTGGAACAATGTACTAAAAATCGACCTAGGCGGCTGCCTAGGCGCTAGGCGGTCGGCCGCCGCACCGAAAATTCCATGTTCGGCGATCTTAGACGCCTCTTCTGCTTCATGCCTATTCGGGCCTATTCGACGCCTAGGCGGTCCTGTTCGGCCCTAGGAGGCCATGTGCGGCCGTTCGGTTTTTCATTTTTTTTTTTTATTTTTTTTTTATACTTAGTTGTATTGTGGATATATTGTTTGGATTTTAATATTGTATTTGAATTTTAGAACATTGAAATTTCAACTTTCAAACTTCAAATTTCATAATTTCATAATTTTCAAATTTGAAATTTCAAAAAAAATTATTGTCTTATGGATTTAGAAGTTAGAACATGTTTGGATTTCAAATTTGTATTATTGATTTCAATTTTTTTTTAAAAATCGTCCACCTAGGCGATGACCCTCCGCCGCACCACCGATTCTGCCTAGCAAAATTTAGAACACTACTTTGGGAAAGTTCATATCGAGGAATCTAACCAACCGGAGATAATAAAGGGAGCCTAGCAATATGCAATAAATGAAGCTTCAGATATCTTTACCTAGGTTGCATGCACGTGGGCACGGATTCGGATATGATACAGATTTGGAATATAGCATAACAGTTTGGGATACGGGTACAACATGGATACGGCTATACATATCCATGAAACTATATTTATACACATCATATATATTGGATCTTAATAACATTTATACTTAAGAATGTTCTAAAAAGGATACACTGCACACACAAAAATGTTACTGTCTTATATCTAATTATATTTGGCACGATCCTAAACATACCAAAATTACCGTCAACTATGTTTTGGGTTCCTTTGGAGCCTAGACATAGGCAAGTCGTATCTAATAGGAATGTCAAGGAAGTATTATTTTCAATATTTTGCCGGATACTGTCCTCTCGAGGAGTATCTATGCAACCTAGGTTGCATAGATACAGGTACGAATCCATATAGATTACATACATATGTCATTAATTCCAATACGAACACGGTACGAATTCGGAATACAACATTTTTGAAATTTTTGGGATACGTGTATGACATGGATACGGTTAAATATACACATGAAAATATATTTCTATAAATATTTTATATATTATACCTTAATAGTATCAATAGTTTGAACAAATTTTTGGTAAAAACTAGGTAACAAAATGTTCTATAAAGAATAGTATGCAATGAAAACTTTCTCATATCTCAATTGTGTTTGGCATGATTAGAAATATAAATTGCTCTCAACTATGTTTTAGGTCTCTTTTGAGCCTAGACATGGGTGAGCCATATCCGACGGGAGTGTCAAAGAAATATCGTGACCAATACATGTCGGGTACAATACAGGCACGGGTACAGTCCTCCATAGGAGTATTCGTGAGACAGCGTGCAACATACATCTTTACACAATCTTTTTTCATAGCTTTGTTTTAGAAGAAACTGAAGTCGTTCATTATGTATCAGAAATTAGATAGCAGGCAGAAACTATAATATTTATCTTTTTATGTAGATTTTGATAATATGTTGCAAGGAGTGAGCAAGATCTTAGCTAACTTCTCTATTGTAACTGCCTAATAAGCACCCACACTCCAAATAGGGAAGATTTTCAAGTCGGACATGTATTAAGCACAAGGACACCAAATTACCCAGGACAAGCCAAAATGGTGCCATGTCAGTGTCATCGTGTCCTTATTGTGCTGTGTTGAATTTGTATCCGTACACCATACATAACCTCTATGAGAAATTTTCAAAGCCCATAGAGCCCTAAGAGAACATAAATGAAAAGTAGATATATGTACCTTGTAAACTGATTTGAAGATTTACAAAACATCTCCAGGAAACGAGTTTATCTAAAATGAGAATATTAATATGGATGAGGGGCAATATGATAGTATAAGGAATATGATTTCAGTGAGTTATTATACGGCAATTATTGTTACGGTTTAGTGTCCGGAAAGCATTAGTGTTAATATGAATGTATTTGAGAGAAGTTGGAGGTGGCACCAATTGAGCCAAGATGAGAGAAAATCGTCTCAAGTGGTTTGGATGTGTGCATCGTAGATCAATAGATGCATCGGTTAGCAGTAATAAGATATTAGTCAAAGGAGCTGAGAGGCTTAGGGTAGGCCTAAACAAACTTGGATTGAGATCGTTAAGAAGGTTATGATTTTTGTTAATAACTTGGCTGAATGAAAGAAAAGAAGTCAAATAGCTGCCTGGTCCGAATGATTGTCTTGTGTTCACAATTTGGTAAAATAAGGGTGCAACTGAAGCATAGATGTGGATGTCATGATCTCCACACCCAGATTCAGACGTTCTGATAGTTACTTCTAAGTTATATTGCATAGACATGACAAAATTGCATTTGGTCAATACGTACAGATAGGGTAAATTTTGGTAGAATACGGCTAGAAATGAGTGGAACAAGGTTTAGATCCAAATCCATACTCTGGTCAGATTCTGTCAGGATTCATATATAGGACATAGGGTTTGCGGGCAGGTTTGGATTTGACTAGTGACAGAACTCGACCTGCAAAGAAACCCCAAGTCTCCGATCTCTACGCATTGTCAAAAAAAAAAAAAAGGAAATGAGAGGGGGTCAGAGAAAAGTAGTAATTTGGGATGGGGGAGAGACTAATCCGGTGAAGGGTGAATTCCAGTTGCCATTCATCAGAAGCCCTAGAGAGTTGCGTAAAACCTAGCCCTAGAAACGGAGACTCCAAAGTAAACTAGGAAAACACCAAAATAAATGTTATGCCCATATCGCCATGTTGCATTGTGTCCTATTATATTTGTTCCCATGCAAGATAACTTGTGAAACCAAACTACAACTAGAGGAGAGCTCCTATTCGGTAAGCAGCAGATGCCGCAAATCAGCAACTAAACAAACCCAGAGCCAGAGGTTTGTTTCTTTTAGCAACATGGCCCAAGAGAGCACATCCCAAAGTAAACCGGTCAGCCTGGTTTGTACAATCTCGAAGCCAGGTGTTGCGCTGTTATTTTATGCACTCAGATTCCTATGGTACTAAGGGTCCCGATCCACTATAATTTAAAGGTTTGAGGTTTAAATCTATTTCAATTTAGTAGCAACCACATCCTAAGACTAAGAATGAAAGTTGAATCGAAAAATTCACTTAAGAATCTTTATCTGAAGTTATTCAGATTTCACTTATTAGGTTTTTGTGTTCACTCTTCAGTGAATTCTAGCAGTTGCAATTTTATCAAGGCTGGAACAGAAGCAGATTTCGATAGGAAAATCCTTCTTCCACTCTTGTGATTGCAGATGACATATCAACATCCTGTATCGCATAAGAGTTTCCTTTTAAAGTATCCTGACCTCAATACACTTAAATTCACCAACTTCTTAAACATGTTGAAGCCTGTTCCCTCATTAGGCCTGATGTCCCTTGTATGATCCATCAAAATATCTTACACTTTTTTGTAATCATGTGTTCTCTATATTTTTTAACTAGGTATTTTAATTTATGTAACCGAGAAACACTATCTAACGATAACATTCAATCTCAACTAAGAAAACATTCCAATCAGTTGTTCCTCTTCTCAAATGATTGTCCTATTAAAACAACAGCTAAGTCTTCCACTTCCTACACATCAGAGCATTAATCTTTAGCAACTTAAACAACATGCCCTCTAATGCATGACAAAAATAGCTATCATAATAATCAGACATTGTGAAGTAACATTGGATAAAAGTTAAAAGTAAATCCATACCTGTTTCTGTGCTTAAGAGTTGAGCACAATAATCTGCAGCATGAAGCATACAGCTCAATGGAGAACTGAGGGTCTACGATGTGGTGCATATTTCTCGAAGAGGTTATTTTTTTGGTATCAGTGGATTCAGAAAACACATATGAGACATAAGAATCTCGGAGCTGGTGGAAATCTTCAAAAAGTGTTAGTGGTATCTGTAAGCACTGGCTCACATGGCAAGGATCCATTGGAAACGAATGACTGCCTGCAACCTTTGTCAGAATCTCAATGCACATAAGAACAACTGACCCTGCATCAGGTTTGGCACCAGATTCATAGTGAAGCGGCTTCTCTAGATAAAAGATATTTGGGTTCCGAATGTGCAGAACAATGTTGAACAGAGCACCAACTAAGCTCAAGACAATCTTCTCAAGGACATGCTTATTTCCTGCCGGAAAGCCTAGAATAAGAAGAGAAAATCAGTTATAGATTGATGCAGTGAGTAATCATATATCTAGCAATACATAACAAATTATAAAATGCATAATCGCAGTCAACTATATAAACATCAAGCGAAAAATACAAATATGGATGCAGATCAAATGTAATTGATAAGAATTACAGAAATATGAAAATTCTCAACTCCTTGGAATGAACTGACACCCAAGAATTTGGTATTCATCTTTCTGACATAGAAGCAGAAACCAAGAAGTACCTGATGCAGATTCAAGAACAGAATCCAAGCAGTCAATACCAGCTGCGACAATTGAAGATATTTCTCCACCATCCAAATTGCCAGTTTCTATTTCATAAAACACATTGCAGCCTCGTTGAGCCCCTACTAGCGCTCTTTCTATTGACTTAAGGGCTGTCTTGAGGAGCAATTTTGAGGGCTTCCTGATTAATCCTTTAAATGACATCCGCAGCCTAGCTTTAAATGCATTTACATCAAAGTTCCTATGACCAATGAGTTGCACGTCATTTCTAGACGAGCTTTGATAATAGAGCATCTTTGTGTTAGATCCCGTCTCATGTGAAGATAGAGTTGCACCCTTTCCTTGTAGGGAAATACATTTCCCTATAGACATCAAATGTGTATTTATTAACTGAGCATATGCATCTTTTGATAAATTACGATCAGTGAAGCTAAACATGCTCCCAACAACTTCAAGAAATGTCAATATGTCATCTAACCAAATAAAAGAAAATGGTTCTGGCCTGCCGTCTTCTTCAGACATCTTCCTTAGAAGTAGTTGAGAAGTTTCAAGAAGAACAATCATAGTACTTGAGCCGAATTGACAATTGTGAATTTCTGATCCTGCAGCCCCACGAAATGAAAGCATGGTTTCTTTTAGTTTCAGAAGTGCTGCAGCTGCACTGAAGAGCTGTCTTACTGTAAACGCAATCTGGGGAGCTTCAGCTTTTAACAGGCTCTGTATCAAAGATCCTTCCAAGTTTTGCATCTTAGATAAATCCATGTTATGAACTGCATCAATAAAATTACCCAAATAGTCTGCATGGAGAAATGACAATTTCTTCTTCTTCAGTCTGGAGCTTTGGGAATGTACACATCCTGAAGGACTATCTATATTATCAGCATGTTCACAAGTTAAGCAATCTGGCCTTGCATCTTGCTTTCCTGTACTCGGATGGGTTTTAGAAGAATGTTCAAACTTGCTGCGGGAGAACTTTTTAGCACTAAAAGCAAGCAAATCCAAGCTTGATGATATATCAAGGTCATGTAACTTTTCAAAGTTCTCCACAGTATCATGGACATCTGACTCCTTCCTATCATCCAAGCTCAATATGTGCAAGCACAGATTAATCAAGTCTCCAAATACAGCAATGCAGTTGCCGAGTTTAGAGATAAGCCCCGGTATCAACTTAGTACACTGTGAATTGTCTGTGGAACAGTCCCTGCACATACTATCTAAGGCTGGTATCAGCCCCCAAATAAACCCTTGGAAGCAAGAAATTGTAGATGATAATTTACTGCAGCCCAGAACTCTGAAGTGAGGTTCCAATCTAACAGCCCGGACACTTGCCTTAAGTGAAACCAGTAACTTTCTTGTTTCTTCTTGCAATATCTCATCCATAGGTCCCAAATATTTCTCAGAGTCGATACATATAGGAGATTTAGAGTGACCACCGGGCTCAACTAACATCTGTTTTTCGGTAGAAACATCATCCACAGGTGGTGAGTGACCACCGGACTCAACTAACATCTGTTTTTCGGTAGAATCATCATCCACAGGTGGTCCTGTATGGATTTTCCCATCATTCATTGGAAAGAACCTTATTGCATTCATTTGTCCTTCACTTAACGCCCAAAAAATACTAGTAGTATTATCTACCAATGAAAATATCAAATCTTGCACCTGACTGTAGCTCTCTCCAAAAAAGGTATGAGGCAGACCAGTTATTGCATGAACAGATTTTAAAAGCCACAAAAATGAAGACGAACAATCAAACCCGGTACAAACAGAAGAAACATGGGCTCCAAAATTCTCTTCAAAAGATGCCCTTACAAGTAACTTTATGGCCCTTCGGCAAGATATAAACAACCTTAGAAGCTTGTAGCGGCTGCATATAAATGACTCTACTTGATTTTTTAATAAATTGGAAAGCACTAACCTGAAACAGTATTCCACAAGGGGAAAGTTAGCAACAAGATATTCTGAAATTAAATAAAAAATGAATACTCTTAAGACGTCTAATTATCAAATTCAAATAGATAGAACATTAATAAGGACTTAAAAAATAAATATAAATGTGGGTGTACCTAGGTTGTAGACACAGAAACATTCGAATCAGGACGATATGAATTCGGAATACAACATTTTTTTAAGAACTCTCGGATAAGGGTAGAACATGGATATGATTGTATATACATCAGGAAAGCATATTTATATACAAATTCTAAAAATTATATCTAACTATATTTATATTTATGCATTTTCAGATGGTAACTAAAAGACATGATTTGTTGCGTGGAAATGTTACATTCTCCTATCTCAATCATGCCAAAATCATTTCCAACCATATTGGATCTTTTGGAGCCCAGACACAGGCGGCCTCATCCGACATGAGTGTCGAGAAATGTCCCAGATATTTCTCTGGAGTAACCTAGGTGTATATATACAATATGTCAACAACAACAACAACAACAACAACAACAACAACAACAACAAAAAAAGAATCAAATCACTGAAAATGCATGGGTGCAAACATCATTAACAAAATGATTAATCAATGATACAATCAGAATTGGGGTTCAAATTTCAAAAATTGCGTAGACTGTCCCAAAAACTATCATATGATCAGTACAAATAAAGAGAGCAGCAGAAAGATATAATAATATATTTTGATGGCAATAGTATAAAATATTTCAGAACTCCCATGTTAAGCCAATACAATATTTCTATTTTAAATTATATACAAATTTACTTATATTTGCATCTATGTTGCACGAATAAAGACACAGGTACCCCTACAGGATAAGGACATTCAAAAAACTTGCAGATTCTTCGTTTTTCCTATTTTTGGAGGATGGCCCAGAAGAGCATGTTGAATCCAACCAATCTAATCATGTGTTCGGATTTAAACCATGTTTGAACTGTTCCCGAGCCATATACTACCAAATTAAGCCGAATCCTAGCAAATCTGTATAGGATACGTACGGACAGGGGAAGAGCCAATACAAACATTGACTTACATCCATCCCCATTCCACCCCCCCCCCCCCTTTCTAAATTCCCGACTTTGAATATCAACTTTGTGATTCATCTTCTTTAGGTCATGGAAGGAAAGTCTTGACCGGATATGATGGTCTACGATGTGTCATGGACCTCAGACTCCAAAATTCACAAAACAGAAGACGAACAATCAAACCCAACACAAACAGAAGAAACATCAGCTCCAAAATTCTCTTCAAAAGATGTCCTTACAAGTAACTTTATGGCCCTTCGGCAAGATATAAACAACCTTAGAAGCTTGTAGCAGCTGCATATAAATGACTCTACTTGATTTTTTTAAAGCACTAACCTGAAACAGTATTCCACAAGGGGAAAGTTAGCAACAAAATAATCTGAAATTAAATAAAAAATGAATACACTTAAGACGTCTAATTATCAAATTTAAATAGATAGAACATTAATAAGGACTTTAAAAAGAAATAGAAATGTGGGTGTACCTAGGTTGTAGACACAGACATTCGAATCAGGACGATATGAATTCAAAATACGACATTTTTTTAAAAACTCTCGGATAAGGGTAGAACATGGATACGATTGTATATATATCAGAAAAGCATATTTATATACAAATTCCAAAAATTATATCTAATTATATTTATTTTATGCATTTTCGGAGAGTAACTAAGTTCCAAAAAGACATGATTCGTTGCGTGGAAATGTTAAATTCTCATATCTCAATCATGCCAAGCATGATCACAACCATGCAAAATCATTTCTAAACCATATTGGATCTTTGGGAGCCTAGACACAGGCGGCCTTATCTGGCATGAGTGTCGAGAAATGTCTCAGATATTCCTCTGGAGGAGTAACCTAGGTATATATATATACAATATGTCATCTGTCTATGTATATAGATAATCATGGAACAAACATAACAAAATAGGTGAAGCAAATCACTGAAAATGCATGTGCAATCATCATTAGCAAAATGATTAATCAATGATACAATCAGAATTGGGGTTCAAATTTCAAATTTTGCTTAGATTGTCCCAAAAACTATCATATGATCAGTACAAATAAAGAGAGCAGCAGAAAGATATAATAATATATTTTGATGACAATAGTATAAAGAATTTCAGAACTTCCATGTTAAGCCAATACAATATTTCTATTTTAAATTACATAAATATACTTATGTTTGCATCTATGTTGCACAAATAAAGACACAGGTACCCCTACGGGATAAGGACATTCAAAAAACTTGCAGGTTCTTTTTTTTCCTATTTTTGGAGGATGGCCCAGAAAAGCATGTTGAATCCAACCTATCTATCATGTGTTCAGATTT
Source organism: Iris macrosiphon (assembly GCA_036927795.1). Lineage (NCBI taxonomy): Eukaryota > Viridiplantae > Streptophyta > Magnoliopsida > Asparagales > Iridaceae > Iris > Iris macrosiphon. Next base: position 62,810,288 of record JAYESA010000007.1, read on the forward strand.
AAACCATGTTCGAACTGTTTCCGAGCCATACACTACCAAATTAAGCTGAATCCTAGCAAATCTGTATAGGATACGTACGGACAGGGGAAGAGCCAATACAAACATTGACTTACATCCACCCCCACGCCCACCCCCTTCTAAATTCCCGACTTTGAAGATCAACTTTGTGATTCATCTGCTTTAGGCCATGGAAGGAAAGTCTTGACCTGATATGATGTCAATAGAGTTCTGTGCACATAAAAGCTATGAGCCTTCATTTTTCTTTCCTTACTCAAATCTGGTCTTTCATACAGAAATTGAAACAAAATATGTACACGTTAAGGATTGAACTCAAGACCTCTCAAATTGTTACACCTTTAACCCATCACTTATTAGCTCTATAGAAAACATCATGTACTGTACATATAGAAAATATCAGAAACTATAAAAGGGTAACAAGAAAGAGAGGGAGCACATCCCGGGCTTTAAGGTAGGCTAGTGATACACGATATGTATCTTACGATACGCAAGGTTGTGAAAAGCGCTAGGCGGACGGACACCCACCACCTAACGCTAGGCCCGCCTAGGCGGCGGCTTAGACGGACGCTTAAATCTGGGCGGTTCAAAAAATAAAATAAAAAATCCAAAAATCCTACTGAAAATTGCAGAAAAAGTTAATAAAACCCCAAAATATGCATAGTCGGACGTTGGGGGGAATACACGGGCGCCTAAGCGGATATAGGACGGGTACCAGGTGCCTAGGCCGCCTTTTAGAACAGTGACGATATGATATACTACAATTTCGTTATGTGTAGGTAGCATCAATTTTTTTTTACTTGAGTCATTTAATGTATAAATAGGAATCTGGATTCTGAAAGTAGATAAACTTGTAAAGATAAAACAAATAAAAAATTATGTTAAATCAATGATCCTATATGGATTTACAAATACAGATGTAAACTCCTAGAATTATTATATCATATTATCCACAACACAATATGATACAATATGCGAGTTGACAACCTAGGTTATAACATGACAATAAGCAATCCTTGTAACTACCACAACCAAGTTCACCTGATCTATTCCTCAAGATACATCAAGAAAAGGACATCAATCATCCTTCTTGCCTAATGCCTTAATTGGATCTTCATCTATCTTCTGTATACCTTGCTCTGTACTATTCTAAAAATCGGCCTAGGCGGCCGCCTAGGTGGAGTCTACCTAGTGCCCCTGATGCCCGACTATGCACGTTTTTTGGTTTTTTGGTCCATTGCCACAATTTTCAGCAGGATTTTTTATTTTTTTGAACTGCCTAGAACTATGCGTTTTTGTTTTTGTTTCTTTGAATTGTTTAGAACTATGCGGCCGCCTAGACGGACTAGGCACCCGATGCCCACCTGACTAGCATCTAGCTACTTTCACAACCTTGCTCTGCTTTCCACCCACCCTCAACATATGCCTCTGGCTTACAGATTCTACCCTTAGAACATTACATTTTGATTCTATCATGAACCACATATTAAACAGTTTAGGGAAACTAAAGTGCTCTTGAGAATGTGTTGCTTCTAACTCTGTCAGACATAAAACAATGGTTACCTAAACACAACATTTAGGTAGCGTTCCGTGATTCGGGAAAGCCGATCCGGGAAACATGCAATTCCCAATCCAGGTACACAATTTCCGGAATGTCAGGAAATTAGAAAGTGGAGATCTACATTCCGACAAGGAAATACATCGTGTGCTTGGGTTTCCAGCGAAGCTTTTAAAGAGAAGATGTAGCTTTTAAAGAAACCACGCTCGAGATAAACCTATTGCACTTTGGAGAAGCCTAGTCCCCACCCCCCCCCCCCCTAAACCGAATTTTCGTTCCACGTTCTGGAAGGTTCCAGGTACCTTACAGTAAATAACTGACCAGCATTAAACTAGAAATATGATATTGCTTAGCTGTCGTTGATGTTCCTAGACTAGTGTTTTCTGTTCCGCCATCCATGATTATGCAATCTCTTACATTCTTTATATTTACATGCTTAAACAGTAACTGTTATGCTTCCATCCTTCCTTCTGAAATCAAACACTAGTAGTCCCTCTTTTCCATTTCTTCTTATTCTTCCTTCATACTTCTTTACAAACCCCAAAGGTAAAGACTTCCCTTTACAAAATAATACAGCATTTGAAGATGGAATTAGATTACCAACCTTTCCCAGTGTTTATTCCCTGTCACCCTTGGGACTGACTTGCACTCACAGCTTGAACCTCCAACTTCAAGGTTTTAATCTTTCTTCTCACAAGCTCCTAGTCATAACCCTTTCAAATTTCAATATTTCCTCCATGCTCTACACCAAAGGAAATTATCTTCACTCATTTGTCTCTCTTATTCTTTCTACTTAAAATGTTATCTTCACAAGGGGTTTTTTCGCCAGAAAATTTCTTCTTAGGTTTTGCAGTAATGTACGGTTTGAGCAAGGTTTAAAGCATCAGCCTAGAGCTATAAATTTTGGCCATTTCAGACCGGAATTGGTGGGTCCAAAACTGCTGAAACAACAGAAACCGACCAACATACTCATAGGAAGGATCTGAACCCAATACTGAAACCAAGATTTTGAAACTAGACTTGAGACAGCAGTCAAGTGATTGTGCCAACCTGATTTTTTTTCTTTAAAAGAAGACTTATTGTCCTATCCATAATCATTTAATAAATATAATGGAACAATAAAGTAAACAAAGAAGCTATAAATCTAACAAAGGTAAGAATAAAAATATTGTAGGGAATCAAAATTTCTTGAGTACAAAATCAAGCCAAAATATGAGATATTTCTTCTAAATTTCTTATGTATCGTTGGTAGCAAAATTGGGATCTCCAACTTTCAAATTTACAATTTCATTTCACATACGATTTTTGAGGTGCGTGAGAGAGAGAATAAACTGTATTCGATTTAAATAGATTTGTCTTAT